>BRDA01011660.1:7903-27511 GCA_036984385.1 Crenuchus spilurus | reverse complement strand
TATATATATATATATATAAATATATATAAATTTCTAATGCATTACTGTTTATAATCCATATACACCAATCAGACATAGCATTAACACCACCTTGTATCTACACTCATGATGTTCACTGATCATAAGGTGCACTTTGTTTCTGTATTACAATTACAGTCTGTAGTCCTTCTGTTTCTCTGTATACTTGATTAGCCTTATTTCACCCTATTCAGGACCCCACAGAGCAGATATTATTTAAGAGGTGGATCATTCTCAGTGACACTGATGTGGTGGTGGTGTGTTCGAGACAGACACAGCAGAGCTGGTGATGTTTTTAAACACTTAAGTGTCACTACTGGAGTGAAATTAGTGCATCAACCAGCTAACAGTGTCCTTTGAGCACCAGTGAAGGACTAGAGGACCAACACAAACTGTGCAGCAACAAATGAGCTTCTGTCTCTGACTTTACATCTACAAGGTGGACCAACAAGTTATGTGTGTCTGAGTGGACAGTGAGCTTTGCTGTGTCTGATCCATGTATGGTGGCATCTCCATCTGGACGACCACCACCATATCTTACACCAACATATAATGCCTTGTGTCATGAATAAGATCTGTGTTGTTTGTTCTTGTTGTTTGTGTAGTATTCCAGGCAGTATGGTTGGAAAACAGAGAGCAAGGATGGACGAAGGTCTGATGATGATGCAGGAGCTGGAGGACCGACTGAAGGAGCAGATTGATAAACTGGAGCATATCCGCCTTGCTGCGACTGACCTCAAGGAAAACTTTTCTGGGGTGAGATTAGGGTCACGATTGACATTTTAGCTGATGATGGCAATGTCTACGTAATCATGACTAATGATTTAATTCTCATTTTGTTAATGTAGACTGCTAATAAAGCTTTAAGGCTTAAATTAACTGACTAGCTGTCTGACAGTACTTCACACTGACCACAGACATAGATTGAGCTCAAATAAACAAAACATTAGTGATCGCTGCCCTCTGAAACTTTAACATCAATAGTTAGAACATGTAAGACCCGTTGTTCTGCGTTCAACATACACTGCTCAAAAAAATAAAGAGAACACTTAAACTACACAATGTAACTCCAAGTCAACCACACTTCTGTGAAACCAACCTGTCCAGTTAGGAAGCAACACTGATTGTGAATCAATTTCACCTGCTGTTGTGCAAATGGAACAGACAACAGGTAGAAATGAGAGGCAATTAGCAAGACAACCCCTATACAGCAGTGGTTCTGCAGGTGGTGACCACAGACCTTTTCTCTGTTCTCATCCTTTCTGGCTGATGTTTTGGTCACTTTTGCATTTTGTCAGTTCTCTCACAATAGAGGTAGCATGAGGCGATGTCTACAACCCACAGAAGTTGCTCAGGTAGTGCAGATCATCCAGGATGGCATATCAATGTGAGCTGTGGCAAGAAGGTTTGCTGTGTCTGTCAGCACAGTGTCCAGAGCATGGAGCAGATACCAGTAGACAGGCCAGTACACCAGGAGACATGGAGGAGGCTGTAGGAGGGCAACAACCCAGCAGCAGGACCGCTACCTCCTCTGAAATTGTGATCATGTGATTGTGTAATGATGTGTAGTGATGGCCATGAGTGCCTGAGACTGAGACTGCTGTCATATTTACATTAATTTCATAACATTATGGTCATTGTGTAAGTCAGCTGTTTTTGAATGCACTTTAAAAGTTCTCATCCAGGTTAAATCAGGAAAATTACACACACTGTATGTCCCAAAGTTTGTGGACACCACTTCTAATGAATACATTCCCTTTAACCCTTTAACATTCTGCTCAACCATTTGATAGAGCAAATTTAATTCACTGTACCTTCTTGAAGAAGGCATAGAACTTAACACAGTGTGATTGTGCCATCTCTACCAATCGGTAGAAGTATGGTAGGCTAAAAAACATCCACCTGAGGTCACTAGAAATACAATATTTTCTTGTCTGAATGCAAACCAGCAGCTTCATAGCCAAACCACAAGGAATAAACTGGATCAAATGTTATAAAACCATTAGTGCTGTTGTACTAATGCAAATTAACATCTGATTTTACCATAAAGTGCAATCTCATTATATGTTAAAAATGTACATTTTAAAAAACTCTGGGATGAGTTGGCCATGAGGCGGTGGTGGTGATCATCCTCACTAATGCTTGATTGAAACCTCACAGCAATGCTGCAAAAGCCTTCACTGAACAGTAGAGACAGTTACTTCAACAAAAGCAGCATAAACTCTTTTTAATAGCCTTATTTTCAGTAAATGAATGAGCATGTGTCCCAATACTTTTGCCGTCTGTATTCATTATACATGCCTCTTAAAGGTTATCATTTATCAATGCAGTGTTTTTAATTTTTCATTAACACAGAATGGTGGAGACCTGAGGCAGTCTATATCTGAACATCTGGACTGGCTGGGTCAGCTAACAGAGCGTGTGGAGACCCTGCAGATGAACACGTCCGTTTTTGTTCAGGTGTGTAAACTTCTGCAGACAGATGTTAACAGTATTTGCATTATTTTAAGTCCTGCTCATGTTATGGCGGGTGAGGTGAAATATAACATTACAGTACTCTGCCTGTTTATGATATATATCCCTATTCAGATTTTATGTAAGTTAACAAACCACATGAACCAGTAGTTGGTTATTTACCCAAACAATCGAGAATAACTTTAATACTAAAGAAGACATGGTAATAAAATTTGGACTAAATAGTCCTCAGTTTGTGTGAAAAAGACTGATGATGCATCATGCAGTTCTTTTCTCCTGATCAGGAGGTGATACAGTATGTATGGAGATGTGCTTTCATTACATTCACACCATGAACACTTCCTCCTGTACTCTGCACTAATACATTATACAAGGATCACTGCACAATTCTCAGGGTGAAATAATCAACGTCTCGTGCTGTGTCCTCAAGGATAACCTAGGGCTTTATTGTCTTGCTGCAGTTGCAGGTGAACAATGGAGATGGCTGGACATGCACCGACCTCCACTCCTACAGCCATGAATATTAGTCATCAGAAATAAACTCCTGTTGACCTGCACTGTAATCATGCATGTCAGTCTCTTTCACACACATTTATTGGTATATTGTTATATTTAATCCAAATTTCATCACTATATCTTCATTAGGATTAAAGAGTTTGGGTAAAGAAGTAAACAGGACACCGGGACACAGTTTGCCTCCAGCATGCCCATTAATTTCATGTAAAAGGACTTGTTTGTGGCCGTTATTCCATAACTCCTGCTGTGCTGTTTCTGCAGATGAACGCCAAGCCTCGCACATGGAGAGGGAAGCAGCAAAGCCTCCGTAGCTCCACCCGCTGGGGTCGGAGCCATGTGGTCAACGACGCCCAATCAGAATTTGGATGGAGTCCGGTTCGTACAAGGCGCAACAGTGATGCTGCTTCTGAGATGTCATGTGCCTGGTGACCAGACCCAGATCCAAATCTACAGTCACCCAAAGAGAGTCCGCTCTAAGAGCAGTGACGTCTAGAGCATTCTTATAGTCACCACTTTTACAAACCTCTTACGTCCGTTCACAGTCTGTGTGCCCACCTACCTTACAGCTACGCTATACAGGTGTACAATTACAGACTGTAGTCTATCTCTTCAGTCATCACAGGTCACTTTTTGACCACAAGATCATTTTAAGCAGTGACACTGACATAGTAGTATCACATGTCACATAAACGCTATTATCACAGTAGTCTGTGTGGTTCTGGTACAAGTGTATCAGCCACGTTTTTACATGTTTTTCCACAGAATAAAAACCCCATAATATTCATCTTTTTACTTGAAAATAAAAAGGAAACAAACATCTTACAGGAGTGTGGTGTTGATGTGGAATACTTCACCAACCTTCTCAGTGAAGAAATAACAAATGTTTCTACTTGAAATTCTAATAATTTCTGTACTGTCTGGTAGTAAAATAGGCATAACATACATTTTAAAAATGTATTATTTTTGTTATGCTTTTTTATTTTTGTTTTTACCCCGATTTTCTCTCATTGCGATTTGGTTGCCAATTAACCAACTGACTCATTGACTCTTCCCATTTTTCTTGTAATGTCTCTGACTCTAGGGTGCAGACTAACACAAGCTTCCTCCGATGCATGTGAAATCAAGCTCCACCTTTTTTCAAACTACTGCTGATACATTACGACTGGGCAGCCAGTGTGCTTGGAGGAAAGTACCCAGTTCTGCTGGATCTCCTGGCAGATGCCTGAGCCAGCCGACATTACTTAGTAGTGCTGGAGAGAGTGCTATCTTACCTGCCTTGAAAGAGCACAGCCAATTTTGCTTTCGGGCCCCGACTGCCGATAGCAAGCAGCATGATCGGGATTCAAACTTGTGATCCTCAGATCATAGTGACAGCGCCTTAGTCTGCTGAGGCACTCAGGGCCTTATGCTTGAATTTTTGTTAATAAATATATTAACATATACATATACTGTACAGACCCATTCCAAAAAAATTGAATATCATGGAAAAGTTGATTAATTTCCATAATTTCATTCAAAAAGTTAAACTTTCATAAATTATAGATTCAGGGCCCATAATTTAAATGATTTCAAGTATTTATTTGTTTATTTTCACATAATTTGGGCTTTCAGCTCATAAAACCCATGAAAACAAGATTTCAAAAAATTTGAATACTGTTGAGAAATCAGCCCAAACTACTCAGTTTTTGCCAAAAAAAAAAAAAAATTTGTATCACATCAAATCAATCAAAATATGGTACTTTCAAAACAATATGTCAATCTTCAATACTTGGTTGGGTGCGACGTGGCATTGAGGAAATCAGCCTGTGGCATTGCCTGGGAGTTATGGAAGCCCAGATTTCCTTGATGCTTGCTGTCAGCTGTTCTTTGTTGTTGGGTCTGGTGGCCCTCATTTTCCTCTTGAGAACACCCCAGAGATTCTCAATGGGGTTTAGGTCCGACGAGTTGGCTGACCAGCCAAGCACTGAGATGGCATGGGTATCAAACTAGGCTTTGGTGCTTCTGCCGGCAGGGGCCATCTTCATATAGATCCTCAGCAGAAGGGGGGGGTGGCTCAGCAGGCAAAGACGCTACCACTACCCAGTCATGCTGTTTGCATTCAACAGCCGGGGCCCAAGAGAGCAAACATTGGCAGTGCTCTCTCTGGGTGGGTAGATGGCGCTCTCACTCTTTCTATCACTTTCATGTTGCAATGTCCGCTGGCTCAGGCGTCTACTGATTGGTCCAATCAGAGCTGGGGACCCTGTGTGCCTTCCTCCGAGCGCATTAGGCTCTCCAGTGACGGTATATCATCAATGGTCCGAAAAAACAAAGCGGTGGCTGCATCACACACAACGGAGGAGGCTTGTGCTTGCCTGCACCCTCCTAGAGTCAGGGACAGTGCAAAGTGATGGGGAGAGGCCTAACGGAGGGGATGGGCTAATTGGCTACTATTACACTGGGAAGGGGATAAAAATGGGCAAAAACCTTGAAATAAATTATAAAAAAGATCCTCAGCAGAAGGAATCATAGTGGCAATGTGTTAAAATCTACTGGTGGTAGGCTGTTGGCTCAGGTTCAGAAGTGACTTGACCCACGGTCATTTCTTTTGCTGGTGCATCTTCTCCTGCCACATTTTGTCCTTCCACTAGACTTTCCATTGATATGCTTGGACACAGCACTCTGTGAACAGCCAGCCTCCTTAGCTATGAACGTTTGTGACTTCCCCATCCTATGGAGGGTATCAATGATGGTCTTTTGGCCAGCTGTTATGTCTGCAGTGTTCCACATATTGAACTGAACTGAGACAATTGAACCAAACTGAAGCAATGTAATGACACCTGGGGAAACCTGTTCAGGTGCTTTGAGTTTAGTAGATGATTAGTGTGTCACACTCAGTTTAAAACATTCATGCCCTGCAAAATTTGGGCTGATTTCTCCACAGTATTCAAATTTTTTGAAATCCTATTTTCGTGGGTTTTATGAGCTGGAAGCCCAAATTATGTGAAAATAAACAAATAAATACTTGAAATCATTTAAATTGTGGCCCTGAATCTATAATCTATGAAAGTTTAACTGTTTGAATGGAATTATGGAAATTAATCAACTTTTCCATGATATTCTAATTTTTTGGAATGGGTCTGTATATGTATATGTTAATCTGTTTTCTGTTTGAGTAAAATGTAAATTTGTTTTATTCTTTAAAATACGCTAACATTTCTACCAAATTTCAATTAAAAGTATTCACATTAGAGCATTTATTTATGGAAAATTAAGAATTTATGGAATTATCATTCAAAAGAATGAAAGAATGCAGTTATCACATTGTAAATAACAATGACAAATTTGAAGTTCGCATCTTATTGGAATTCCTTGTTCCACCTTAAATTCTGCAAGCAGTTACTATAAAATGTCTGAGGTACCAATGTAATTACTGCAGCAATTAAGCCACCTTAATGGATAATTCTAATAACAAGTTTGTGAACATTTTTAAACAACACAGTGCTAATGTTTCAGAGGTTTTCACTGAGGTCCAGGTCTAGAGTCTAGGGTGGACATTTGCAGGCATTGGAAAAGGCACTCACACATTTAAAATAAGCTAATAATATTTTTTTCTCTAACCCAAATTCCAATAATCTTTTAGATACAAAGTCATTATTTTTGAGATATTAGCTTATGATCCCAAGAAAAGTCGTTATTTTGACATGTTAACTTATTATCCTGAGATATTAAGTCAGTAGTTTTGACTAACCAATTACTGTATACCAAGTTATTTATAGATAAGTTATTTTTTTAAAATAATTCATTATTCTGAGATACTAACTCATCATCCTGAGATGTCATTATTTTTGACATTTTATTCTGAGATACTAAGTCATTATTTTGACATTAACTTATTTTCTGAGATACTAAGTCATTATTTTTGGCAAATTAACTCATTATTGTTAGTTTGTAAGTAATTATTTTAACATTAACTCATTATTTTGAGATATTGTCATTATCTAGGATATGAACTCATTTTGAGATATTTCTTGTTTTGACATATTAAGTCGTATTGACACACAGAAATATCCTAGAATTGGGCCTCCTATCGTCGGGCTTTAGGACCCTGGAGAGGGAAAGGCTGTGGAGGTTATGGAGGCGCAGAGAGAAGCGCGCAGTGTCCCAGTTCAGACCTGAATCTGACTGTAAACCTCTTCTTCTGTAACATTCAGTGTTTTAACTCTTTACTTCACCATGCCCACGCAGCTGTGAAGGTGATCCTGCACAGAATGAGCACTGCAGCCGCGGAGTCCGAGCAGGTGGAGGATGATGAGGAGCACTGGCTGTATGGGGGTAAAACAGCCTGAGCATCAAAATACACCAACAACACACAACATACAGATCTTTAATGATGCGCAGCTTTCCATTAAAAACTTCTGTGTCCATTAGAACATTCTGTTAATATCAGTGTCTTCACTAAAACAACTAAATGTTTGTTCAGAGAGTGGACAAAGCTTTATTCATAAGCCTTTGATTGTAATTCTCCATTCCTCCTTAAATAGTGCGGTGGCTACAGTAAAGGCGCCCCAGGCTCTCTATAGTAACAGCAGTGTTTAAGGTGGAACGGGGAAGATACACTAAATAGACCGAAGTATGGTGGCACTAACTCATTCGTTGCTTTTTCTGAAATCAAGGCCTTGTAAAAAGTCTCTAACGTCCAGGGAAGGCTTTCCATTAGATGTTGAACCATTGTTGTGAGGATTTGATTGCATTCAGCAGATAGGTCAGGATGTATGGTCATCATCCCCAGCTCATCCCAAAAATTTTGGAGGAAAACTCTAGCCTTCACTTGATATTAGACGTGGCGCCAATAGTTGTTTAGCCCTATTCTATTGGCAATACTCCTCTACAGGGACTGCACAAGCTGTGTGTGTTTGTACATCTGTGTCAACTTAAAGTAGCTGAATTCATTCATTAGAAGGGGTGTCCACAAACTTTTGGACATGTACTGTAACTCCAGCTTTTCTCTTGTTGCTTTGTGTTATTATTTGAGGTCTGAAAATATGTCAGTTCTTTTGATGAGTTGATCATTTTCTGTAGATAAGTGCTCTAAACGGGAATATTTTCATCTGGAATTTGGGAAAAATGTCAGTAGATTAAACTTTTTGCCAATGTGATTTGCACACAAAAGAATTTGAGCTCTGCATTTAACCCGTCCATGCAGTGAAACACACACACACACACACACACACACTAGTGAAAACAAAAGGCTGTGAGAATGTGCCCGAAGCGGTGGGTAGCTCTTTCCATGGCGCCTGTTGAGCGGTTGGGGGTTAGGTGTCTTGCTAAAGGGCACTTCAGTCATGACTTGCCCAGGATCAAGCCGCCGACCTTTCGGTCCCTAACCACCAGGCCACGGCTGCCCCTGTAGATTTTATATTAAAACAAAAATGGTAGTTTTAATGAAACTGATCACTCATATTTTTTTCTGGAGCTGTTTATTATACGGTTTTAAGCATATTTGTGATCATAATAGTAGTAGTAATAATAATAATAACAAAAATATTTTATTAAATATTTAATAATATAAATATTTACATAATATATTAATGTTTATGAATAATAAGTAATAATTTACTTTATGTTCAAGTACTTTGTTTGGAAACACAGCTGCATCCGCCTTCTCCACACCTCCCTGACAATGTAATTATAAGTGTCTTTTATAATATAGTCTAAATCTTTTTTTCTCAATCAGATGAAACCTCCAAGAATCAGGCTGTGAACAATGACACAAGGTAAGAGAGACTTCCTAGTTTATCTTTTTTCAGTATTTTAGAATCTTTGAAAGACTTTGCATGATACTCAGTTGAGCTCAATTATTGATATCATCAGTGAGTCTTTTATTATGTAGATTATTATTCTGAACAGACTCATTTTTAATAGGTAAATAAACAGATTAAAGAATTAATGTGAGTTAGAGGTGGGTGTATAATATGGCCTGTATTACAGCGTGATACTTAATTACACATCATGATATTTAAATTTAGACAAAAATCATTCGAGATTATCTGCTGATCTAGAGACTAACGTGTGAATGTTCTGCTAAAAAGTGTTTTAAGAGTGAAGCTTAACTAGTCATCAAACATTAATAGTCCAGCTGGTGACAGAAAGTTTGAGGAGACTGCTTACAACTGACTATTTCAAATCAAACTTTATTTCCACCGTCAATATACACTCACTGGCCACTACATTAGGTACACATACCTTGTATCTACATTCATTGTAAATTTGAGCTTCACTGACCATATAGATGAACTTTGTACAGACTGTAGTCATCTGTTTCTCTGTATACTTAATTCACCCTGTTTTCAATAGTCAAGACCCATACAGTGCAGGTGGATCAGTCTCAGCACTGCAGTGACAATGATGTGGTGGTGGTGTGTTAGTGTGTTGGAGTGGATCAGGCACAGCAGAGCTGCTGATGGTTTTAAACACTTCAGTGTAACTACTGGAGAACCAACCAGCCAACAGCAGTGAAAGACTAGAGGACCAACACAAACTGCAGCAACAGATGAGTTAGTGTCTCTGACTTTACATCTACAAGGTGGACCAACAAGGTAAGAGTGTCTAATAATGTGGACAGTGAGTGGACACAGTGTTTAACATGTCCAGCAGCTCTGCTGTGTCTGATCCACTCAACACACACTAATACACCACCATCACATCAGTGTCACTCCAATGCTGAGGATGATCCACCACCCAAATAGCACTTGGTCTGTGGGGGTCCTGACTATTAAAGAACAGGGAGAACAAAGTATACAGAGTAACAGAAGGACTACAGTTTGTAATTGTAAAACTACAAAGTGCTTGTGTTTAAACCTAAAGGTCTTACTTTAGAGCAGGGGTAGGCAACTCCAGTCCTGGAGTGCCGGTGTCCAGCACAGTTTGGTGATGTCACTGCTCTGACACTACAATTAAACATGGTAATTGCCCACTGAGTTGAATCAGGTGTGTTTGATCAGGTAGATCACCAAACTGTGCAGGAAACCGGCACTCCAGGACTGGAGTTGCCTACCCCTGCGTTAGAGGTTACTGTAAGAGCTGAGTAGGCATGTTTACAGCAGACGTAGTAATGGTTAAATTTGTCATTTTAATTGGAGTGTTTCTTTAAGTACTGATGAAATGACATTTACAGAAAAGCAGATTATGATGTAACTTATCACAATAACAATTAAAACATTGTCATATTTCCAAGCACAGTACTGTTACTGTTTGTAAGGTGGTGACATTTCAGTACCACCTCATTTCTCTCCTCTATTCTCCAGTGAGAAAGAAACTGCTCTTGAGAGCAGCACCAGCACGGAGGAGAAGAATGACATAGAGCAGGTACTGCCGAAGAATCACAGACTCATAAACAAATATACTCATCCATCCATCCATTATCATACCTGCTTAATCCTTATCAGGGTCGCGGTTAGTCCCTCACCCCCTCACTGGGTGCAGGACAGAGAATTACACTATTCAACTAAGCCCAGGACAGGGCGCCAATCCATCTCTGGGTGCACACCCGCGTACACACACACAAACACATGGACCCACAGACAATTTAGAGTACTCAATCCTCCTGAACTCCATGTTTTTGGACTGTGGGAGGAAACCAGACACCATGGAGGAAACCCACGCAGACACAGGGAGAACATGGAAACTCCACTCAGATGGGGACTCGAACCCAAGACCTCAATTTGATTCAAATGAATTACATAAGTATATAAATGAATAAAATGATATGATACAATATGATGACACGACTTTAAATCTTGATGATCAGAGCAGTAGATGATTCTGAAATGAGATGATCCTGATGATACTGTATCAGGAATGATGTTAAATAAATTTTTATTCAAATGTTGCTTTTGATAAATTCATGTTTAAAATTAATTTTGAATAAAATTAATATTTAAAAATATATTTTTTTAAAAAATTTATATATATTCAAAGTTACACTGTACTTAAATTAATGTCCAGAATGATTTTTTACTACAGTTGAAATTATTTTTTCATTTAATTAATATCTAAAATGAAAGTTTAATAAAAACAAATTATATCCTGAATGAATGTTTAATAAAATATATGTTCAAATTGAAATTTTCATTTATGTCCAGCAGTAATTAATAAAATAACTTAATTAACTAATTAAAACTTGTTAACTAAATTTAACATCTAGAACAAAGTTTTAAGTTATTACGCAAATGAATTTGACATAAAATTAATATACAAAATGAATTTTAAATAATAAAATTTGTACTTTACATTATTTTTTATCATTCCTATTTTTTCTATTTTTTATTTTTAAATTAATATCTAAAATTATATTGTAATAAAATAATATTCAGAATTAGTTTTTAATGCAATTAATATAATGATTTTTAAATAAAATATATATTCAGTTAACATAATTAACATTAAGATAATTCACATAATTAACATTAAGATAATTGTACAGTAATGATGCACCAGATTCAAAATAAACATATGCAAATTGATTACAATTTAAATTTAATGGAAACAAAAGCGTAGTTTTCAGGAAATATTTTAATAACAAATAATGACAAAAATGTTCCTCCAGGCAGCCAAAAGTGCAGAGGATGAGGATGAGGAGGATAGTGACAGTGAAGATGAAGATGATGTCAAGGTCACCATCGGCAATATTAAAACAGGAGCGCCGGCTTACATGTGAGCTGCAGGTTTTGTGATTTAGAGCACTGGATTTATCTGAATGTTAACTATATTCTCTGTTTATTTCTATGTATGTGTGATTCTCAGTGAAATATAGTCTGTATTTTGCACAGGGGGTCTGGAATGAACCTTAATATAAAACCAGTGCGTGGATATGGAGTGGCAGTAACAAGTAAGCAACCTTCAGACAGTCTTTTAAAAGAAATGAAATTTTTACTTAATGATAACCTAATTATTTTATGTTTTAACTATTAAATGAATTGCAATTTACATATTCAGATCTCTGAGTATCTTAAAATCATCCTCCCGTACTGCACTAAAATAATGTGTAGGGTTGTTACGATGCCAGAATTTTGATTTCAGTACCTATGTGGCCCCGGATGGCCGATGCTGGAGCTGGACTTTCTCTATCTCCTTACCCACCCACCCCATACTCCCTCCCAATGACTTGGCTATGTCTGTGTGTATTTGTGCTTCTGCAAAAAGGTGTTTTTTCATTTCTCAAACTGCCCCAATTACAATGGGACAGTCTGGGAGGATGTTTTTTTTAATCTCCTATCTTTCCCAATGTTAATGCTGTTATTTTCAATCTTATGCAATTTCGTTGTACTTGTTGCAATGACAATAAACCATACCTTATATAGAAGTAGTATCATGATACTTGATACCAAATCAATACTGGTCTTTAACACCAAATGTTTATTAAATTGAACACATTTCTACATTTTTATAGTTTAAGTAAATTACACAGATCTTTAGTTGTCAACATAATACATTAAATTACAACAAAATGCAGCAAAATATTATTCATTACTCACTGATATACTTCAGTACAAGTTACAGTACATTACTTTACTCACTGATGTACTTCAATACAAGTTATAGAACATTACTTTACTCACTGATATACTACAGTACAAGTTACAGTTCATTACTCACTGATATACTTCAGTACAAGTTGCAGTACATTACATTACTCACTGTTATACTTCAGTACAAGCTACAGTACATTACTTTACTCACTGATGTATTTCAGTACAATTACAGTACATTACTCACTGATGTACATCTGTACAAATTACAGTACATTACTTTATTCATTGATAGACTTCAGTACAAGTTATAGTACAATACTCACTGATATACTCCCCTAGAAGTATGATCAATGATCTGTTTGGATTGAATGTACTTTATATGTATGTGTTGATTGCATATTAATAAACCATTTGAAAGTAGCATAATTTTGCCATATTTTACTATGTTGAAATTTTGGTCACATTTGACATTTTATTCAGTGTATTTTTTTATCCATGTTCAGAATGAGGATGGTTATAAATATTACTTATACTGATGGAACAAAAGATAAACAGTCTCCTTTTATTTTTGTGCTATCTTTGGGTCTTATCTTTGTAAAGCTGATTTTTTTATTCTCTTCATCATCATGGTGGATCAGATAAACTTCAGTGTAAAGGAGTGGACGTGGACGCTCTGAGTGGCTTTAATGGGCTTCATGCAGTCGAAGTGGAGGCAGATACATATGAAGACAAACCCTGGAGGAAACCTGGTAATAAATTCACTTTTAATTCTAGGTTAATTAAAAGGCGCATATCATTTTATTTCCCTCTGAGGTAGAGTTATAACAGTTGTGTGGGTTGAAGTGCTAAAACAGTTATAATTCTTGTTTACAATACCAGCATCTCTACAATTAGAATTAAACAGGCCGTTTTACTTTGCTTTTAAGACTGATATGTAAATGAGATCTTTTCTGATTGGCTGTTCTATATTGTGCCTCATTCAAAAAGCATACAGCATGAACAAGCAGAGGTAAACTTTGGAAGGTTGAATAGACAGTAAATGAATTGATTTCTGTGACGTCACAAAAACAGTGAATTTGAAATGATCTGTTTTTTTGATGGACATCACGGATTCAGGAATGAAGGAAATGTTAAAGTCTTTTGTTTAAAAAAAGTGAGGAAATGTTAGTTTTTAGGGGTGTGCATCTGTCCAATAAATGATGATGCGATATGTATCTCGATTCATGCAGTATGATACGATTCAGAAACGATATATTTTAAATTGGACAGATTCGATTCAGTACGATTTCGATACAATTTGATTCACTATAATAGGGTAGGAAATAATACAAGTTACTTGTTTAAAATAGATAATTTTACATTGATTCAACATAAGTTAATACTAAAAATGTGTTTTTGCTTGCTTTCACATAGATTAATGAAATACTAGAGAACTAGTATAGTTGTATTTGACATGTGAATTCAGAAACAGTAACTTAGTGTCGTGTTGGGATGTTGTATTGGGGCTCCAATGTTTTAAACAAGTCCCGAAAGCCCTCATTCTTCACCACACAGTATGGTCTTAAGTCTTTGAACATGAACCAGGTTATTGAAGCCGTTATTACTTTGGCTCTAGCTGAGTTGTGGTTGAGTTTTGGCTGGAAGAAGTCCTGTTTTTCTGTGTTTTTGTCCTGCCGTGTCTTTGGGCTAGCGGTGCTAGCGTCCTCATCACCACTTTTACCATGTCGTCTCACCAAATGAGTGGTAAGGTTTGTTTAATACCAGTGTACTTGAATGCGACGTTGCATTCTTTGCAAACAGCAACGGTTTTGTCTAGTTTTTCGTTCTTCATGTAAAAACTGAACTTGACTGTGACGCAGGGTTGCCAGGTCCAAGAAAAATGTCAAGTCCAAAGTCAGTCTAAAACCCGCCCTTCAGAAGCTTAAACTAGCCCAAAATATGTGTCTGTCACACGTTTGAAGCAAAGGGCAAAACAACTATGAGTGTACGACTTAGTATTTTGTTAATAAGGGATTTATTATCAGTCCATCAAACCTTTTTTCTTTTTCCCAGTCCTTGCAATACCGCCTCTCGTATTTCCCCATTTACCTGGCATATTAGCTAGTGACTGTTTTCTCTTCACCTTCTGTCTCTCACCCTCTCTCCCTCTCTCTCCCTCTCTCTCCTTTTCATCTTTGCTTTTATTGTTATGCTCTCTTCGTTATTGTTGTATTCAAACTTCCTTTGTGTCAACTTATACACGTTTGTCTGCCGTGTTGAAGTAATATCCTAGGAAGCACCCACTTCCAATTCAAATCGGTTATTTTTTACACCCCTATTAATTTACGTTAATATGGTCCCTTTAAAGATGGGTTTTGAATGATAATTTTTTAAATCAGAATTTTTTGGTAGTATGCACCAGTCAGTTTTTCATTTTTATAACAAGGAGCCAAAACATTAAGACCAATAAAGAGTCAAAACATTAAGACTAATAAACAACAAAGAGCCAAAACATTAAGACCAATATACAACAAAGAGCCAAAACATTAAGACCAATATACAACAAAGAGCCAAAACATTAAGACCACCATGATCACATAATGAAAATGCTGTAGGTCCTTCTCGTGTCACCTCTCATGAACTCTACAAGATCTCTGAAGGTGTCCTGTGGTATCTGACACCAAAACATTAGCAACAGATCCTTTAATCCCTATAAGTTTTAAAGTGGAGCTGTATTGAACTGGTACTGGCCACTACTCACTGGGACCACACTACAATCCTTGGAGCTTCAGAAATGCTCCAACCTAGTCATGTGGTCATAACTGTTTGGACCTTGGCTCTTGAACATATATCCAACACGTCCATTACAAGGACCAACTCTTCTCCTACCTTCTTTTCCTCTGTGAATGGATTGGCTCATTGGTGTGTGTATACACACTTAGCGGCCACTTCATTAGGTACACATACTTTTAGGTATCTACACTCATTGTTCATTTAATTTGAATCAGATTTTAAACACTGTGTCCACTAACTGTCCTCTCTATCAGACACACCTACCTTGTTGATCCACCTTGTAGATTTAAAGTCAGAGACAGTAACTCAGCACACTTTGTGTTGGTCCTCTATATTCCTTCAGTGGTGCTCACAGGATGCTGGTGGCCGGTTGGTGTTCTTTTTTCACTCAAGCAGTACACACTAACACACCACCACCACGTCAGTGTCACTAAAGTGCTGCGAAGGATCCACCTACTTACTGGGATGTTCCTTATCATTAAAGAACAGGTGAAAGGGGGCTAACAAAGTGTGTGTGTGTTTGTGTGTGTGCGTGTGTGTGTCTGTGTAGGTGCTGATCTGTCCGATTATTTTAATTATGGTTTTAATGAAGAGACGTGGAAGGCGTACTGTGAGAAGCAGAGGAGACTTCAGCTGGGTCTGGACCCCTGCCTTCCTCCCAGCTTTGAGAACAAAATCACAGTATGTTTATAAAAATTATGCTTTGATTAACACTAGTTTTTAATATTTACATTCTTATGAGAAAGAAGCCAATTCCAGTATGATTTTTTAGGAATGTTTTATAAGGATTTGCTTTAGGTCACTGTTCACCAGGTCACATTACATCCACACACAGGGAAGAAACAAAGCACAGGGGATAACAGTAAGAGAAAGAATATACTGAGACAAAAGATAAATGCATAACTTAACACACAGTGAGTATGACTGTAGTGCTTAGTAGTAGTATGTCCTCTACAAGTACGTATACATTTCTCATATCACTTCTTTGCAGATTTGTTCATCCAGATAAAATATTCTAAATATTATAAAACTGGAAGATTGTGTAGATCTTGATGGTAAATACTAAAATATTTTATGTAATAATATATTAATGTTAATAGTGGTACCGGCATTGATTAGGTAAACGTCTGTAATTAGGCAGAAAAAGCTGTAATATATCTGCTTTTCTGGGTTTATAATGAAGCTTTTGTGTCTTTTTCAGGTCCAGCAGGGCAGAACGGTCAGTTCAGAGAAGGAGGCTGAAAGCACAGCAGTCAAACTGGAATATAAAGCTGACTTTACTGCGCAGCCCATTACAGCATCCAGCAAACTGAAAGCAGGACCTCCACCCAACAGGTGATTCTTTCACGTTTAATAATATACAAAAATATACAAAAGTAAACAAAATATGCAAAATATGAGTCAAGTCTGATCTGAGCAAGACATCGGAATTGATTAATGAGGCTTGTAATGTGAACATAACCTAAGGGTGCTTTCTCACCTACATTGTTCGGTTTGGACGTTCGGACTTTTCAGTTTGGTCCAAACCAAAATAGCAGGTGTGAAAGGGGCCACGAACCATGGTCTCATTTGGTCCGACCAAAAGAGGTGGTCTCGGTCCGGACCTACTGAACTATGGTCCAGTTTGTGTGCAGTATGAAAACACTTTTCTAGAAGGTTCGGACCTTAAAGACCAAATACAGTAAGTTGACGCAGACGTTAACAACATTCAACAACAATAACAGAAGTAAAATAACCAGAAGAGCAGCAGAACTGAGCTGTGGTAGCACACATGCAGCGAGGAGGAGACGGCATGTTTAATATAATTTTGGTCTGGTGAACGTGTGAAAAATCAGCTTGAAAAACTCACAAAAATACTGAAACGTTCAGCTTATTTTCTGAGAGGATGAGAGAGAAAGGAGATGTCAAGATGGCAGAGCAATGCCACCTTAAGGTAAACACACAGCAGTGTCAGACACACGCCCTTCTACAAACCAATCAGTGTCGAGTGTAGGAAGAGGCACTGCACGTATGTGATGACGACAGCACAGTACACTCTCAGAAAAACGGTAGCATTCTGTACCTATAATGGTACAATCGCTTGTCACTGTGGCAGTACCCCTCAAGGGTACGGATGTGTACTTTTGTCAATAGTGACAAATGCGTACCCTTACTATTTGTACCTTAAGGGAAGAATTTTGTACCCTTGGTGACAATGTAGTACCTTTCCCAACCCATGGTTCAGGTACAAATGGTGTACCTTTATCAAACGGTACATATAGGTTCCCATAGGGTACTGCCACAGTGACAAAATCAACTGTACCTTAAATATGACCGTTTTGTTCCTTTTTCTGTTCTTTCAGGTGACACTTTTGTACCTTTAAAAAATTAAATGAGGAGAAAGTTTTTTTTTTTAAATTATTGTAGTTTATTAAAAGTTTCAGCCGTTGGAATATTATAAATGAAAACATGAAAATGTTAACAATTCATGTGAAAACACTGTTCATTGACATTAGAGCTGTCCATGTGAAGTAAACAATAACAAGATTTCAAATGTAATGACACACATGCAAACACAAACAAGTTAAACACTTGTAAAAATTTTGGTCACACTATTTGAAAACCTCAAAGCTAAGATGGTGCTTCATCAACGACTGCAAAGATTTTCTTTTTTGCCTCTACACATTTGTAGACCCCTGCCCTCAATGTACAAAATAAAAGATAGGAGAAGATCTGCTTCTGGTAAACTAAACCAAACAATTGAACATGTTTCATAGAAGCATCTGTTGTTGTTTTACTTCACTTGATGTCAATGGAAATGATACATCTTAAAAAGAGTGAAGCATTCATAAGTACATTCATGTACTTTTCTAAGTTTGTACCTACACAGGTACAAAATAGTACTATGCAAGTTTGAACATGTACCTTTAGAGGTACAGTTACTGATGGGGTACAGTTTTGTTCTTCAAAGTACAGATTTTGTACCCTCACGTATCTTTATTTTCTGACAATGTAGGCGTGTTATAATAAAAGTCTTTGGTGAGCTCTCAAAAATGTAGTGAGTGTGAAAACAAAACAAACTGGACCAAAGACATACAAAGTAACAAACACAAGAACCTTGGTCTGGACCATGGTCCAGACTTTCAGGTGTGAAAGCACCCTAAAACTCATGTCTGGTGTAATCAGCTCCACTGATTATAATGGACATGTTTTGAATTCTTCATTGATGTTCACTCACATTGTGTCTGGTTAGGAACTAAAGCTGTAAAGATGTACTATTCCTTAATAACATTATATATTACATATTAGCAATGACCATCATCTTTGCAACAAAGCTGTAATAATTTAAGTAACTATGGCTGTTTTATTCTCATTAAACCTGATCTAATGCTAAAACATTTAATAATCTTTCTATTCATGCATTATGAAAATTGCCTGATCAATGCATATCCCAGTAAATATTTCTGACTCTTTCTGCAGGAAAATGGGCGGGACGATAGATGTGATTGGTGGACAGATAGGAACCATCCGCCGAGTGGAGGGACGTCGGAGAGAAATTCAAGAACAGAATCCTATTCAGGTGAGCATTTGATGATTTCTTTACAGTCTGATACGGAATAAAACCAGGCAGGGATGCAATCTATCAAATGAACCCTATTTTTATTAACACCATTACTGATGTAGACATGGTCTATAAAGACACTGAGTCATCAGTCAACTTTTACACTCACTGGCCACTTCATTAAGTACACATCCCTTGTATTTCCACTCATTGTTTATTTTAGCTCCACTGACCATGTAAGTGCACTTTGTAGTTCTACAATTACAGACTGTAGTCCATCTGTTTCTCTGTGTACTTTATTAACCTCCTTTCACCCTGATGATGATCAGGACCAGCACAGAGCAGGTGGATCTTTCTCAGTGACAGTGATGTGGTGGTGGTGTGTTAGTGTGTGTTAGACTGGATCAGACTTCAGAGCTGCTGATGTTTTTAAACACCTCAGTGTCACTGCTGGAGAGACAATAGTACACCAACCAGCCAACACTGTCTTTTTTTTGCCTCTCTCTCTCTGTCTCTCTCTCTCTCTCTCTGTTTCTCTCTCTGTCTCTCTCGCTCTGTCTCTCTCTCTCTCTCTCTCTCTCTCTCTGTCTCTCTCTCTCTCTGTTTCTCTCTCTGTCTCTCTCTCTCTCTCTGTGTCTCTCTCTCTCTGTCTCTCTCTCTCTGTCTCTCTCTCTCTCTCTCTCTCTCTGTCTCTCTCTCAATTTTCAATTTTCAATTTCAATTCAATTTAAGAAGCTTTATTGGCATGACAAATAGTTACATTGTATTGCCAAA
>BRDA01011658.1:90346-105547 GCA_036984385.1 Crenuchus spilurus | reverse complement strand
TCTGTAAAGGCTACTGTACCAAATATTAACATTGATTTTCACAGGTGTTCAAATACTTATTTGCAGCAGTAACACATAAATAAATTATTAAAAAAATCATACATTGTGATTTCCAGATTTTTTCTTTTAGATTATGTCTCTCACAGTGGACATGCACCTAAAATGAAAATTTCAGACCCCTCAATGGTTTCTAAGTGGGAGAACTTGCAAATTCGCAGGATGTTCAAATACTTATTTTCCTCACTGTATATATATATATATATATATATATATATATATACACAGTACACTGACCAGACACCTTGTGTTTACATTTACTGTCAGTTTCATCAGCTCCACTGACTGTATAGGTGGACCGCAGAGCAAATATTATTTGAGTGTTATATCATTCACATGCAGTAACATTGATGTGGTGCTGGTCTGTTAGGTGTGGACCAACAATGTAGGTGTGTATAATAGAGTGGACAGTGTCGGATCCACTCAACACACACTAGTACACCACCACCAGAACTACAAAGTGCAACTATGCTCAATGGTGCAGCAAGCAAAGGTCCACACCTACGGTGATTGTTCCACACTTCAGGTCAGGAATGCTTTAGAACATAAACTGGCATACAAACAATAACCTTTTAAGACAAATGGAACCAGGACTTCACTTACAATACCTTTACTACATTAACCTCAATGATCTACACTGTAGAGCTGTTCAATTTTCAGTTGGACTGAATCCAGAGTGCACTTCATGTGATTGATTATTGATTTTATTGCAATAAAGATTGGCCATTTTTCAAGTATATAGAGACATTTCTATCGGTATATTTCTCATGACAATGTCAACACAATATAAAGGGGAGTTATAAAAGGTGTGCCCATTAAGTCCATAAATATAATAAGAACTATGTCAATTATATCAAATTAATGGCTCTGGTATGCTATCACCCATCTTTTATACAATCCTAAGCAAGTTTTAACCCCCTGGAGTCTGAGGGTGTTTCTTTGCAAATGCAAAGATGCCACCTTTGACTTAAGATGGTAGAAGTGATTATATTATTCAGTTGACTTGATTATTGTATGCATATATAATTCAGCATCTTCCTGTTTACATAATGTGACACTAACTGTGCTGGTGTATTCTTATGGGAGCATGTACACAATTTACATCAATTAAATTCAAGGCGTCTTCATTTTATTAGGCTCAATAAAAGTGGGTGATGTACTTACTGCCATTGCTCTGGAGAAACCAATGACCCCGTGTTTAGTAGCTGTGTACACTGGTTGATGAGGGGAATGTAGGAATGCTGGGGGAAAACAACAATATAAGCAAGCAATTAATATATTTCAGTCATACATGAACCAAAGATAGAAATCCAGCCCTTAGTCTACAAAATAGTCATCTATATATCATCTAAGATTATGTTTTGCACTGGATGTACAATGGAGGCTTAGTGCCCAACAACTGTATAACAGAAGTATAAACAAAACTCAGGCTTTAAGGGCTATTAGTCAGATCATTAGACTAACTAGTGTCATACAGTGTCAGAAACCCCATAAACAAGTCCATTTGATGCCTTAAAGACTAAATAATTTTTTCACAGATTAAAACAGGGTCATATTTTAGTCAAAATACCAAAATACTTTTCAGGATTATTGATTTGTGTTCCTGTTTCTAAAACCCCCTGGAGTCTGAGGGCATTTCAGACACTCTGATGTAGTCTGACATGCCTTGATGTTTTCACAAATTACACCCATCAAAAATGATTTGTTTCCAAAGTGTTACACAGGCTTTTGTTCAGCACAAACTCAGCAACAACAGTATCAAAACAGTAAGAGGGTCATAAATCTATATTTTGATTAAATCTGCTCTAAACTTAGACTTTCCAAAAACCTGTTTTCAGATGTGCTGATGTATTGTGAAAAACACTCTAAACATTCCTAGCCAAGACTTTTGAGCTCAGAACTGAATAAACAGAGGTGATGGCTACACATTGATTACAGTTTTTAGACATTGTATGTGGTTTTATTTCTCAAGCTTAACAAATGTGAGGTGACACTCTGTTTTCCTCAGCCACTAACCTTACATTAAGTATTCATGAGATAGGAGTGAGGTGAGAGGTCCTTATTGAATCAACATTCCACAGATTCCTGGCCCCTGAAACCCACCAATGGAATGTCCAGATTCACCATGTCAATATCATATGAATTACAGATTGCGTGTTTTGGTGGGAAAATAAGCCTAGCTGTCTTAGTCTCTCACAGGCCAAAACTTTTGAGCTCAGAACTGAATAAACAGGGGTGTTGGCTACACACTGCTCATTACAGTTTTTAGAAATTGTAAGTGGTTTTATTTCTAAAGCTTAACTAATGTGAGGTGACACTGTTTTACTCATTCAGTGGTTCCTATATTTAATATTTATGGGATAGATGTAAACACTCAAGGTGAGAGCTCTTGTTTGATGGGAGTCTTTGCACATTCCATGGCCTGTAATCCACCAATTGAGTCTCCGTAATTACCATGTCATTATCATATGAATGACAGATCGCATCATTTGGCAGGAAAAAATGTGCAGCTGTCTGAATTGCAATGAAAAATGTCTCTGCTTGTGATCTGAAGACTCATCTGTTGAAGCCCCATCTTGGATAACTACTTTCTTCTGCACGTAACCTGAAGGAATCTGGGTGGTTAATTAAGTTGTTACTTAGATCAAGCTATGCTACAACTCTTCTTAATTAGGATGTAGATGCTTACTGTTTCCAGGTAGCTTTGTATTGCACTGAAGAGGAGTTAGAGGAGGTACTATTTATCCATCCCTGTAGGGAAATTCCTCTCTGTGTTAAACCCATCTGCAGTAAATACACACTTGGACACACACTAGTGAGCACAGCACACATGACATTCTTAAAAATGAAGGTGCTACAAAGGGTTCTTTGAGCAATATTATAGACGAAGCACCTTCGGTTCTTTAAAGAACTACTTCTGTAAAAGAGACTTTAATAATGTATCATTCTAAATAATAAAGTGACTTAGAACAAGTAAATTAAATGATCTTAACCCTCCTGTTGTGTTTTGGTATATTTTATTATTGCATGTTATTGTGCATCTTTAGAAGATACTTGATTATTTTTAAAATGTTTATTTAAAAAATGTGCCGTTGATTTGCCAGCGGCCACATAATCTGTGCTGTCTGAACCTAATTTTAAGGCCGTTTCAGCTTTAGACAGCAGGGACTCCATCCCACAAGGGTCTGCAGCTGAACAGCGACTGTGACCGATTCTCCGTCATGGAAAAACTGAACCCTCCGAGGCCGAGGATTTTGCTCTTTCTCTTTTATTTCCAACATTGACTGCTGAGTGTGTTTAAAGCAAAGCTGCTCTCCAGAAACATAAAGGGGATAAGGATCATTTCCCGAGCTAATGCGCTCCACTTTAGAACACAGCTAGACTTTTTCTTTTTATGGATCCGTATAATCCTGACCTTCTTGCTGTGCATTATCAGCTGTTTCTTTTGTCTTTGCTCATCACTGAGCAGCACCTCAACACCGTAACATGATAAACAACTTTACAACCTGCAACGGCCCTTTAATTACAGACACCATTTACAATTAAACAGCTTCTTGTGTGTTCTGGATGAATGAACCTAAACACGATGTTGAGGAGACTCCAGCAAATAATCTGCTTGTGCACAATGGGAGCCTCTGTTTCGCATGTTTACCTCCACCGCAGATGTTCCAACTTTGGCCCAGCTGCAAGCTCCACGTTAATTTTGGGGTTAGCTTGTAATAAACTAAACAATGAGGTAATCCCACAAAGATGTGTCTCCAGCAGTGAGCTTGGCGTTGTTGCTTAAGTTCAGCGTGAAAGTGTTGCACCTAAAACGAGGCTGCAGAGGCTTTCCAAAGCTGCAGAAACCGATCACAGCTGCACAGGATAGGACAGCGTACAAAACAGAAGAACCCACACAAAGGAATGTCTGTTAATGGTAATGAATATTTAAAAATGATACCACAGTGCACACTAAATATAATTACAACATGGTGAGTTAATTGTTCATAATTTCACTAATAAAGGGCAAATTGTCATATATTTTGTATTATTACATGTAAAGTAACATAAGTGTCTGTCTGTAGTGTAGTCTGAAATGCCCTCACTTTCTTTTTTACAAATTACATGCATTATTTGTTTCCAAAGTGTTACACAGGCTTTTGTTCAGCACAAACTCAGCAACAACAGAGTCAAAACAGTAAGAGTGTCATAAATCTATATTTTGATTAAATCTACTCTAAACTCTAAACCTACTCTAAACTCTAAACCTAAACCTATTTTAAACATACATACACATTACACTTCTATAGCACCTTTCTAGACACCCAAGGATGCTTTACAATCAACACACTTCACATACACACACTCTGGCGAGAAGCGGCAGCCAGTCGCACACAGCGTACTCTCATCCGGAAGCGACCGTCCACCTGGAGAACTGCATCGAGCGCTAGGGGGATCACCCAGGACAGAGTGCCAACCATATCTGGGCATACACACATTCATACACAGACATACACACACCAGGGTAATTTTTAGAGTACCCAATCAACCTGATCTCCATGTTTTTGGACTGTGGGAGGAAACCGGAGTCCCCGGAGGAAACCCACGCAGAAACTCCACTCAGATTGGGACTCGAACCCAAGACCTCAGCGCTGGGAGGCAAACGTCCTAACCACTAAGCCACCATGCTGTGTGCTGATATATTGTGAAAAAACACTCTAAACATTTCTAGCCAAGACTTTTGAGCTCAGAACTGAATAAACAGAGGTGTTGGCTACACACTGCTCATTACAGTTTTTAGACATTGTGTGGGGTTTTATTTATTTTATTATTTTTTATTTATTTAAAGCTTAAATAATGTGAGGTGACACTCAGACACTAACCCTACACTGAATATTTATGAGATAGGTGTGAACAATCAGGTGAGAGGGCCAACAATCAATGGAATGTCTGGAATTACCATTTCATTACCATATGAATAACAGCTTGTGTTGTTTGGCAGGAAAAACAGTACAGATGTCTGGCTCATTCACACAAATATGTCTGCTTATTTAAGGTCCTCTCACAAATATCTAAAAATATATTTCAATTCAAGCTATATATATTTGAAAATTAGACCCTTTTAAGTTTCTGGGGTATGTTTAGTTTCTAGCATAACAATTTTATTTATATAAGTGTTTATGCTGAATTTTTGGTTTTGTTTCCACAGGCGGGGCTGCCAAGTCCACAGGATTAAAACAACAGAAGGCTTGAAATATGCCACTTTGCATGAAAATAATATTCACAGCTTTACCTTTTAAAATTTGATTATGAACAAAATTTTATTTTTTTATATATTCTAATTCTAATATTTTTGCACTTGTGAAAAAGTCACATTATGTTGATTAATTAAATTGTGCAATTAATGAATCATTCAGTAAATATTATAAACTGTGCAGTAACTTGTGAACAATATTCAGTGAATTTGACGACTTATTTTTTAAATGCTATGAATTATGAATTAAATTAGTATTCATTATACAGTAACTACTATGTATTGTGTATTAAATACTAATACACTAATTAATCATTAAACACAATTTAGTAACTAGTATGGATTATTCAGAAAATACTATGTATTAGTATTATTACTTATATACTAAGTTATTCATTAAATATGATTTAAAAAGTTATGCTCAGTTACACAATTAAAGTTAAAAACCATGTTATACCTCTAATACCTCCCTTACACTCCTGAACCTTTTATTCTGACAGTGTACAGTAGCTTGACGCTGTACTTTAAACGTGTGTATACATAACAGTGTCTGTACAAAGCAGAGCTATCAGTTTCATCACAGTGCACAGGATGCCACAGTATCTGTCTAGGACCATCTGAAGTCCATTTCTGCCTGCTCTTGTTTGAACTTGCCTGAAGCATGTTTAGAGGGAATGTCTTGTTTTGTTTAGTAAAGTCAAGCTTGTCTGCTCAGAGGGAAAAGTGTACAGACCCGAGGCTGATTCGGACACATCCACATGCGAGAACTTGGTTTACCGGACAGCCAGGTTGTGTTTACGAGCCACGAGTGTGTGTATACAATACTGTGGAATTAAACAGCCTATTGGAGCCCCAGGCAAACATGAGGAGAGGACCCACACTCTCACACTGACTGCATACTTCCTATTTTACTTGGAAATGTGACGCAAATGTGGCCGACAACAATACAGACTGACAGCTCTTACGTAATTAAACACTATTCTTGTAACGGCAAGCAGCCCCGTCAGAGCAGATATGTGTGAAAATGAATGAACTGAACTGAAAAAGTACCTCCAATGACTCAAGATTCAACAGTTTTACTGTCATGTGCACAGTAAACAGGCAGTAAAATGAAATTCTTATTTTGCTTTGGTTGAAAAATCAGTAAAACAACATTAACTATAAAACTATATGAAACTAAACAAAGTTGTGCTGAAAAATATACATAAGTAAAAGCTATACAGCACATTATGAGTTAATTTAGCAGTAGTATAGATGCGCGGTGAATAAGATAATGAGGTAAGAATGAGTGTAAGTAAGTCAGTAAGAAAGTCAATGGGTTCAACCAGTCATAAACTCAGCATTCTAGGTATTTGTATAATAGACAAATGATTTAGAGATGCTAATCTTGTCTTTAAAGTGGACATGCTAAACCACTTAAACTTAATACAGTCCTCTGGTGGTTGTAATGAAACATCTTTTCAATTTTTTGGTCAAAATCCTTCAGTGTTTAAGCTCCACAGCACTCTTTTTAAACAGTTATTTTAATAACGACTGGTTTGAGTGCCTCTTCTTTGCTGGCCCCACCCCCATTTGGAGCAGGAAGATCAATTTCAGCCAATGAGGAAGAACTGCAGTCTGAATGCAAGTGCTGCAGTTTTTCAGGTTGAATGGGAAATTCCACTAAGACCTCAGCTTTATGTCGAAGTCACCACAAAGCAGCAGAAATCAGCCAAACCAGAAAAAAAGCAAAAATCATAGTAGGTGCCTCAAGATAACATCTGCACAATTTAAGGTGGAATTCAAATAAGAAGCAAACTTCAGTTTTGTGTAGAAATCACCACAAAACACAACAGAAACAACCAGAAACAGCAGAAACCTGCAGAAACTCAGCAGATATTAACTAATTTTTACATTGCCTCGGCATCAGTGTTACTAGTCTTGCCCTGCCCCCCATCCACACCGCCTCCCCAAAATAATAACCTACTAAGATCTACCTACTAAAACTGAGGCAGCCATGACCTGCTCAATCCTGTTGTAGGACATGACTGAAAGCCTTCCTACAGACTTGAGCTTGAAGATCCTTCTAACGACTGCTTTCAGAAGGTCTTGATTAGCCAATTTTTTAGATTTGAAGCATCGATCACCAGGAGGAGCTTTGGTGAGCACCAAATTCTAGGATTTAATTTTTTCTAATCCAGCCCAGAGCAAAAGTTGTGCAAAAGACCTACCTGGAGAGCTTCCAACAAGCAAAGCCATACTGAGGATTATCAGGAGAGCATGCCACACAAAATCATATTCATTATTCACCATCTACTACTATTACAGATATGCACATTAAGCATTAATCTGCTCAGGTTCTGACAACTCTATAAGCTGGGCTGTGGCCCAACAGCTCAACACAGTCACAGTGGAGTTTCTCACATTTCACAGGCAACAAAAGCCTGTCTTATGTTCTGATTTACAACCTCCCGAGACATCTTTCTGGCAGGTGTACCGCTGAACTGGATAAATGGGAGCTATTTCTCTTTGCTGCGAGTCTACAGGGAAGTTGGGCCATTGTTTTCTCAGCCAATTTGTAGAGGAGCAGATAAAGAACAGGCAGATATTATATCAATAGTACATATGAGTTGACCCAGAAAGCTAATGTAAACATAAGGAGCTAGCCAAGGCAACGGGAGGAGCTTCAACAACAAACCAAATGGTTTAAATGGATGCCATTTGGGAGCAATTTGAGACTTTCACAGATTTAATAAGGTGTGACATATCTCACCCGCTCAACTGCATGTGAAGCAGATCCTTAGAAAGTGGGATAAACAGCTTAAAAGATGAAAAATGGCTAAACTTTCTCGCAATTGATTTGTACAGTAGACAAAAATGCTTTGGAGAGGTCCGCCTTGTCTTTAAGTCATTAAAATCACAGACTTATATTGAGGCGTATTATTGAAAAGTGAAAACAGAAGCCTGGAGGATAACAGGCATTTAAGGGGATACATTTTATACGGCCATTCATTCATATTAGCTGCAATTAGATTAGATTAAATTTTTTGCCAATGTGATGGCACACAATGCAATTTGACCTCAACATTTAATTCATCCGTGCAGTGAAACGCACACACTAGGCTGTGAACATGTGCCCAAAGCCCTATCCACAGCACCCGGGGAGCAGTTAAGGGTTAGGTGCCTTCTCAAGGGCCTGTCTGGGGATCGAACCAGCGACCTTCCGGTCCCTAACCATCAGAACACGGCTGTGCCTTGTTAGCTGGATATAACTAAAAGATATTATTTTTAGATACATACAAAAGAGAAAGCTGAACCCATATTCGTTCTATTCCATTTTTTTCATTTCTGACTATTTTGAGCTGATAACTCAAGTTTCTGCTTCATATAAATCATGTGTCATATCTTCAGTTACAATAAGTGGTGATTTTTGCAGTTTGAGCCCCAAACAAATAGAACTGAGCACTCAGTTTCTGTCCACCTGAAGTGTAACCTCTTGTGGCACAACTCTGAACATACATAAAGTCCCTTCGGTGTTGTGCAGCCTGAAATAAATGATTTCTGGGACTAAAAATCTAAAAGCTTCTACAATTTTAGTGTTCGGCAGTACACTGTAAGCATGTGTTATTATATAACACATTTCAGATCATTTGAAGGGTTCTTTTACAAAATAATCTACATTTTACATTTGTTCACATAGTTGCTGTATAGTAGTCAGATGAAAAATCTTTAAGAATACAGCTGAGCTTTAAGAGGTTGAATTTATCTGAAAATTTATCTGTTTTCTCACTTTAAACCTCTGGAGTCTGATGGTATTTCAGACACTCTGATGTAGACTGACATTCCCTGACCTTTTTACAAATTACACAGATCTAAAATTATTTTTCCAAAGTGTTACACAGGCTTTTGTTCAGCACATACTCAGCAACAACAGTGTCAAAACAGTAAGAGTGTCATAAATCTATATTTTGATTAAATCTGCTCTAAACTTTAGACTTTCCAAAAACCTATTTTCAGATGTGTCTACTGATTGGGCCATTCGAAACCATAGACCCTGCACTTTCCTCTGAGTGCATTGGTTCCCCAGTAACGGTGTATCAGCAGTAGTTTGAAAAGAAGTGGTGGCCGTATTGCACGCAACAGAGGAGGCGTGTGAATGTTTTCAGCCTCCTAGAGTCAGGGATAGTGCAAAGTGATGGGGAGAGCCACTAATGGTTTGGGTTAATTTGTGACAACCTCATTGGGAAAGGGAGAAAATTGGCAAACATTTAAAAAAAAAAAAAAAAATTCTAGCCAAGACTTTTGAGCTTAGAACTGAATAAAGAGAGGTGTTGGCTACACACTGCTCATTACAGTTTTAGACATTTTATGTTTAGGTTTTATTTCTAAAGCTTAACAAATGTGAGGCGACACTGTTTTCACTCTGCCACTATCCCTACACTGAATATTTATGAGACAGGTGTGAGACACTCAGGTGAGAGGTCTTTGTTCAGTTCACATTCCACGGATTCCATGGCCAGTAATCCAACCAATGGTATGTCCTGAATTACCATTTAATTATCATATGACTGACAGATCACATCATTTGGCTGGAAAAAAATGCTCAGCTGTCACTCTCACAGATGTGTCTCTGCTTATTTAAGCTCCTCTCACAAATATCTAAAAATATATTGGGATTCAGACTATATATATATATATATATTTGAAAAGTACACCCTTTAAGGTTTCCGGGCTATGTTTAGTTTTGTGTCTAGTATAAAATCTCGCAGAGTTATCTAAGTATTTTTGTGGAATTTTGGTTTTGAAGGCTGTGTCCAACCAACCTAGAGGTCTTCACAGCTGCAGTTTTAAAATAAACAATCCAATACTTGGCTGATCAGCTCTATGTAGGGTAGGAAGATGTGTGTACTTATGATTAAGTCCTTTAAGCTTGACCCAAAACCAATGTGGCTGATAATCAACTGTTTAAGCAGAACATTTATGAAAGATCAAGCATTTGTAACTACAGAGAAGTATCAA
Organism: Crenuchus spilurus; assembly: GCA_036984385.1. NCBI lineage: Eukaryota > Metazoa > Chordata > Actinopteri > Characiformes > Crenuchidae > Crenuchus > Crenuchus spilurus. The sequence goes on along the minus strand of BRDA01011658.1, from coordinate 95,256 downwards.
CAAACCAAGAAATCTGCACTCAGAAGTCTCTGGACAACAAAGCATATGCACATTCACATTGTTTTCCACACACAGGAGCTGGACAGTCTGTACCGCAGCAGTTTATAATGGGACTAAAAGCGTGTTTTATCTGCTTAGGCGTCACCAGGCTGAGCAAACATCTGAGTCATGCTAAAGCTCACTAATGGTCCAAACAACCAGCCCCGTATAGAGTCAGTCTGAAGCAGAAAGTGGATATAAGTGGATATACCGTGCCATATAAAAATAGCATCATGAAAAGGTATTCAGAATTTTATTCAAAAAGCTAAAATCTGACATATTTCAAGCCTTTGTTTTAGTTTTAATGTTGATTAAATATTTCATTTGGAGTAAATTACTATTCATTAAATATTGAAATATGCTTTTTTATGCATATAAAATATGACAATTTACCTTTTTGAATTAAATTATGAACACAAATGACCTTTTAATGATTTTAGTCTCCATAAGTGTTTAAGGCGATAGTAACTTCAGTCTCCTGCAGATGGCGCTGCACAAGGATGATCAGACTATAAATACTTGCAGGGTGTGTGACGGGATTCATAAATTAAGTGTGGCTTCATAGAGATGTAGAAAATGGGTCACATAACAGATGTTGATGATAAATGAGAGAATGAGAGATTGTATTTGGAAGCCAAAAGCCAGAGTGTGAAGGAAGTAGCTGAATCTGAAGGTGAATAGAAGCGTACGGTCATACAGGTTCACCAGCAGTGGTAAAAATCTCAGTTTACAGGACATTCTCCTCAGAATTGTATCCGACAGCTCACAAGACTGAAGGTCTCTTGCTCCACTCTGCTCCATATGTTAATGATCTGCAGATCTCTGCAGGCAGTTCTTTCAGAAATTCTTTGTGAAGGACCTGATTTTACTTTTAGAAGTAATTCTTGTCTGGATATGAAGTGATTTTCATTTATAAGCCGGGAAACCCACCGGTGGTGTCTGTCCTGTCAGTCAGCCACAATTCTAAGGAGAATGTCCTGTAGACTTGGACTGTTACCAATGCTGGTAGACCTGTATGACCATACGCTTCCATACACCTGCAAATTCAGCTACTTCCTTCACACTCTGATCTTTGGCGCCCAAATACAATGACTCCTTTACCATTAACATCTGCTTTGTGACCCATTTGGGAGCCACCTCTTCTCAATCTATGAATCCCGTCACACCTACTAAAGGAATGCCTCACCCAGATACTATACTCACACATTTCACACTTAACCCAGATGTAGTCTATCAGGAAGACATGGAGTCCAAATTTGACTTCTTTAGTTTAGAACTGAAGGCTTACATTGCTAACACACACTATAAGTCAATAGTCACTTACTTTTTAAAGCTGCCATTTGTCCTAAATGATATTGGCTCATCTTTGAAGCTCTACAGGCAGGTTGAGGCATGACTGAGCTATTTAGGTGACTATTGAGTAAAAATACATCACCAAACAAGACTTAAAGCTATTACAAACTATTGGATGTGGTTTAGGGCCCAGTATGACTTACTGTGAACTATATAAATAAACATCACCGAAACGTCAGACAGCATCAGCTTTTGTTAAGTTTAAAAATTCACAGGAAGTCATACAGTGTGCTAAAACACACTGACTAGTCTATAAAACCTTCATTAAGGTCTGGATGTGGTCTGAGGGTGAGTTTTGGTGATACATTTTTATAGAAAATGCTGGGATATTTAGGTGACTATTGAACTCTTTTGTTTGGAACATTAGTCTTGCAGCTCTGTTTCTTAACAAAATAACCAAATTTGAACTCCAAAACTGTTTTGACTGATCAACTACATCTATGGTAAGTGGTAAAAACGTATATCTCTGAACCACGACTGGTCTAAAATGTTGTTACTCTTTCATATAAACGACGATGATTAGTGCGCAGTTAAACTTAAGAGTTTTACCTGCCATTGATGAAACGTTGATGATGACTCCTCCTTCCTTCCCATATTCTTTACTCATGTGATCCAGGGCTAAGTATGTGCCTTTAATTACTGATGTCTGCAAAATATAATACACATTATTCCAGTAAACACAGAGTTAAAGGTCACATTGTAATAAACATTTTTCAAAAGTGAAACCACTTGTGCACTTTCACAAACTTGTATGTAGGGGAAGAGTGATGTAAGTATTTGCCCACTGTGATGCTCATGACATATTTTGTAATAGCCTCTAGCAGAAACCTCCGTCTTTACAGACTTGTTCAAATTGCCAAACGCTTTAAACCACACAGTTGGCAAATATTTGAATAGTACACCCTGTGAAATCCATGTTCTTGCAAGCACATTCACATTTTTACATGACTAATGTTCTGAAATCTTTGCTGGTTTTCTACTTGGGGTATCAGAATTATAATTTTAGGTTTTGTGATACTGTACCTTTTCTATTATGATGTTTAATAAATAAAGACTACAGCATCCTTAAGTTAAATAATATGTTATTAAATGATAAGTTTAATCAGGCATCACTGACTTGACACTTTAGATTTTGGGCTAGTTTCAGCTAGTGTAAAGCAGTTTTCTGTCACACTTTGAGCTGCAGAATTTTTGTGGACCTGGCAACCCAATCAAGTACACAACTCTACTTGTGGGAACTTTGACTTTTGAGGTTTTTTTTTGCCGCTGCTGATGTTTGCTAACACTGTGTATATCTGGCTCTTATATGTTCCTCAAAAAGTATCTTCTTGATCTGAAGAGCAGTTTCATCTAATGACTCAAGAGTTTCCTGTTGTTAAAAGCACATATTGACATTTTTCTTTGCTCCAACATCAATGAACGGCAACAAAAGGTGCTTATTTGTTAATAATATTATATATTTTCATTTTAATTTTGCACATGCAAAGACTGGTGGTTCATGTTGTGTTGGGTTTTAGACCCCCGACCACTAGATGGCAGTGTTATAATCCCCAGCCACTTCCAGGCCAATGGAGACAAGCAGCATTGACATTTAATAAAAGTAGATTTTTTAAAAATGGTACTGCTTACAGTATCACAGTATATCGCAATATTATATTGTAACCACTGTATCATTATACATATTGTATCACCAATACACAGCCCTAAGGTTCAATTATTTGATAGTAACTCACTGTGTATCATCTGCTGGCATTTGTGCCCTGAAGCGTCAGGTGTAAGACAATCTGAGCTAAGCTGTGTAAGTCATGGATCATGACAAACGCAATGCCTGGACTTACCAGGTTTACTTCTATAGTCTTCTCCCAGTTTTTCTCGTTGTTGATTCCAGCATTGTTGATGACAATATCCAGTCTTCTAAACTGCTCAACGGTGCTCTGAAAAGCTTCTGAAAGACCAAAAGACAGACAACAGAACAGGTTTTAATGACTTTGCACAAGCTATACAGTGGTGAAGCACCATATACTGCCCCGACAACATTCCCAAAAAGGGAAACAGGACAGGAGCCATGTTTGGCTGGCATCTGCAGAATTCTACACACTTAAACTCAAAGAAACAAAGTTCAGCAGGGCTGCATCAAGACATGATGAAGATGAGCAGCACAGCAGGAACGTGACCATCGTAGGCCCAACAGAGCGCAAACACCCGTCCGAGGAACATTCCAAAGTCTTTGCCCGGAGCTCTTTAGGAAGTTTATATGAGATCTGAACAATTGTACCTTGTTGAGATGTGATGTGAACCAATGCATAGATGCTCAAGGGCTTAACAAAATAATGAAGAGTAGCTGAGAACCTGGCTGTGCCAGAACAGAGGTGATGAGACATGTTATGATTAGGCTGGACAAGCTGAGAAGACGGAAACAACCGGAGACAAACACAACGACAGTTAACCTGAAATGTATTCAGTGCTGAGAATTGTTCTGTTGCTTTAAGAAACAAGGAGAACCTGGGAGGTACCTCTGGACTGGGGTAAAGTGAGGGCATTCCTGATCTTTTCTGCACTACAAATAAAGCCACACTTTACAATAAAGGCCACAAATGAATGCACTTATGACTGTTTTAAGCATTAATACCAGACAATCACACTTCTATTTAATATGAAGACCTTCACTTAAAGCTACTATGAGAAGGATCTTGTTGACTAATGAATAAATGAAGGTTTTAATTCATAATAATATGATAATAAACAAGCTAATTATTATAGAGTTAATATAATCTGCTCATCAGTGGGTCCATCATCTTTTTCACATTGACAGCGTTGTGGTTTTCTCATTTTCTCAGTCTTTCTACTCGTTCACTTCGGACTAGTTTGACCTTTGTCACATCACATCTTCCTGGAATAAGCGTAAACAACATTGGCCATCCTTTACCGATGTACTAAACAAGTCCAAATAAGCTGCTACTGTTTATTTGAGATAACTGTTTCAGAGACAAAGACAGTTTTGAACGATGTCTCTGTGTGTGTGTGGGATGAGACAGAGAGAGACTTCCACCTCAGTGCAGCCTGCCAGATAAGAATTAGAATGGGCTGTTTTAGCATAGCTGACCTAAATTACAGAAAATAAAATAAGTAAAATAAAAACATTTAGGGCTGCAGGTACTGCACTGAGGGTTTCTTGGTGTCTGGTCAGATCAAACCAACATGAGCAGAAGCAGACTGATTCACAACAGTTAGTAAAGTGACTATTTTGACTAGCTTTGTTAACAGTCAGTGTAAAGTACCTCTGTAAGCTGTAAAGAAGTCTCACCTTGTAGTTTTCCTCGGTCTGTGACGTCACACTGGATGAAGATACAGTTGCCTTCACCAAACTGCTGATCTAGATCTTTTTTGCACTCCTCTCCTACAGACTCGTTCTGGTCCACCAGCGCGACCTGAGAGAGGGGGGAGAGAGAGAGAGAGAGGGGGAGAGAGAGAGAGAGAGAGAGAGAGAGAGAGAGAGAGAGAGATCTTAAGATGTACAC
>BRDA01011658.1:72170-90336 GCA_036984385.1 Crenuchus spilurus | reverse complement strand
TCTGGTCCACCAGCGCGACCTGAGAGAGGGGGGAGAGAGAGAGAGAGAGGGGGAGAGAGAGAGAGAGAGAGAGAGAGAGAGAGAGAGAGAGAGAGAGAGAGAGGGAGAGAGAGAGAGAGAGAGAGACCGAGAGAGAGTCTTAAGATGTACACCAGCAGATCCAGGAAACCCAGTCGAGCGCAGATTGTCGAGTGACGCACCTTGGCTTGGTTCTCCAGCAGGGTCTCCGCGGCTGCACGGCCGATCCCCTGCGCGCCTCCGGTCACCAGCGCCACTTTGCCCCGCAGAGCCATGCTGGTGTCCCGGAGCGCGCGGCGGAGCGCTTTAAGTAGTACAGCGAGGAGGAGGAGGGGAGGAGGAGGGGAGGGGGCGTAGCAGGGGAGCTGCCTCCACCCAGAGCTGAGCAATAACACATACAACTCTGATACAGCAGATAATACTGTAGACCAGGGGTGCACACACTTTTCCAGCCTGCGATCTACTTATCTAATGACTAAGTCAAAATGATCTACCTAATACAAAAATACAAGACATATATTAATTTATAAATATACTGACAATTTATGTGTACAATGTATGGTGGTGGTGCACGTTTTGTCATTAGCCTACTTTACTCTGATGACTTGCACTGAATGGAATCAGATGGGCAGAGTCTGGACAGTAGTTCGAGCCTCAAGCAAACCTCCAAATGATCATCAGTCATAGTTGAACGATACTTGGACTTAATGATCTTCACGTGTGAAAAGGCTGACTCACATAAATAAGTGGAGCTAGCTTAGCTAGCGTTTTGCAGCACTTAAGCAGAAATTTTGAATTATTTTGACAATAGTTACACTTGGAGGCATGTAAATGGTGGCTTATCACAGACTGGACACACAGACACAGACTCAAATGTTAATGTTTTAATATAAAACCTCTGATATTAAAATATGTCTAGCTGACGTTTCACAGATACAACAAACGCTCGACATGATAACTTACAGTGGCAGGTGAACACGTACTGTTCAGACAGATGCTGTGTGATGGAGTAATAGCAGGGACGGCCAATCACACGTTAGCAAGACACGGCACAGCCAATCGATGAGCTTGTGGGCGGTCTAAAGTGAAATATGATACAGATTGAACGGCTCTGCTTGACCCGAGTGCTCGACTCATCTCCCTGTATGTCTATCTAGTGACAAGTTTTATAGCGAGGACGGATGATAGGCTGACGTCTATTTTTTAATGCCATGCGACCTACCCACACTACCTTTGCGATCGACCGGTAGATCGCGATCGACGTATTGTGCACCCCTGCTGTAGACAGACAGATATATAGACAGATAGATAACAGGCATTAAAAGCGGTTTCACCTTGTTCGTCAGCTTCACTGTTTTGGAATGTATGGTCAATAGACCTCATTTACATATAATTATATGTAGAATGATTATATACATATTATATAGATATAACTACAAAGTATAAAATTTGTTGCGGCTTTCTGATTAAAAAGATGTGCTCTTCACTTTTTGGCAGTGAACCAGAAGGAGTGACAGCGGGACGGCCAATCACACCTTAGCAACAAAGGGCACAGCCAATCAATGAGCTTGTCTGCGCTCTAAGGGAAGCAGGCTTCAGCTTGAGCGGCCTGTTTTCTGCTCGGTCCTAGTGCTCAACTGTCTACGTTTAATATATCGTAACCTTGTTTTTGGACGATAAAAACTGCAGGGGACCAAAATTGACTTTTGAAAAAGTTCAGGGGACAGGTCCCCTCTGTCAATGCCCCCCCCTTCCCAAATTACGTCCATGTTTGGAACCAAAACCTAATGCTAATCCTCACCCTGGACTGTAATCCTAAAACCAACTGTAATCTCACATGAAATCTAATCTTAACTTCAAACCAAAATGTAATGTCCTAATTTTAACCCCAACTATAATTTCACCTCAAAACCTAATCCTAATCCTCACCCCTGGCTCTAATCCTAATCCCAAATATAATGTCTCCTCCAAACCTAATCTTAATCTTAATGTGGAACCAAAATCTAATCCTAAAACTTACCCTGAGTCCTAATCCTAACGCCAACTGTAATCTCACCTGAAAACCTAATCCTAATCCTAATCTCAGTCTATAAATGCAGTAGTTGACTGTAGTAAACGGTGTATAATACTGTGTTAGGGACTTTGAGGTCTGTATTAAACCTGTTACATGTGCAGGATCTTCTCAGATAAACATCTACAGATATAAACTCAGATTCTCCAAATAAACATCTGAACTCAGCACACATCTGTTAATCATCTACTGAATGTTTTTGGCTGATTCTGTACTAATAAGATGTTGAGATGTTACATATTAATTTGTGGCCTAAATGTATGATGCAGTGTCCTGAGTTCATGACCATTCATTGAAAAATAACCACATCATGTCAAGAAACACACGGAGATGGTCTTCATTCATAAACATTTCAGAACTTTATTAGATATATGAAAAGTATTTACAGATGTACATATAAGATAAGACATGTGCCTTCCTCTCTTTCACAGCAGCAGGAACACTAACAGGTCCAATTCACATCTGAAAAATAAACTACATCAACACAGAGCCTAGTGCATGCATTACATTTAATACGATTTTGTACAAAATAAATTATTAAATATATATATATTTGAATAGAAATGTACACAAACGTCTTGTATCTCTTGCAGTGTGAGAGTGTGTATCCACTACTACTGTGACGTGGTATTAAAATCTATCACTATTAAAGTCGTCACCGTAAGAACGTGAGTGTAGGTTCTGTATGGCACAGATTATCAGATTAAAATGTTTCAGGTGGACAATAAAGACAAATTCTTTATCATCACAACACAGAGTAGTCTATGATACTTAACAGAATGTCTTATGAGTGAAAGGACAGATATTCTATATTTTTATTTTATTTAACGGGCCGCTGCCACAAATGCGCTTGGTCATATCAACATATCAATTTAATTAAGAACCAACATCATGTCTTTATATATGTTTTGATTTTTGTCTATATACGTTTTTTTTCCCCCTATTTGATATTTATTTTGCTCTACTCCGCCCATTTCATTTTACAAATAATAGACATTGTTCACACCTGGTTGTTTCATGAGTTTGGAGAATCAGGATTTTATCAGGATAGAGGTTTTCCACATAATACTCAATATAGCCAAAACACCACCCAGTTCAATCAAAACACTTCCCAGTACAGCCTAAACACCACCCAGTACAGCCTAAACACCACCCAGTACAATCAAAACACCACCCAGTACAACCAAAAACCAATCAGTACAACCAAAACACCACCCAGTAAAGTCAAAACACCACCCAGTACAGCCAAAACACCACCCAGTACAACCAAAAACCAATCAGTACAACCAAAAACCAATCAGTACAACCAAATCACCACCCAGTACAACCAAAACACCACCCAGTACAACCAAAACACCACCCAGTACAACCAAAAATCAAACAGTCCAACCAAAACACCACCCAGTACAATCAAAACACCACCCAGTACAACCAAAACACCACCCAGTACAGCCAAAACACCACCCAGTACAGCCAAAACACCACCCAGTACAACCAAAAACCAATCAGTACAACCAAAACACCACCCAGTATAGCCAAAACACCACCCAGTACAGCCAAAACACCACCCAGTACAATCAAAACACCACTCAGTACAACTAAAAACCACCCAGTACAATCAAAACACCACCCAGTACAATCAAAACACCACCCAGTACAACCAAAACACCACCCAGTACAGCCAAAACACCACCCAGTACAGCCAAAACACTACCCAGTACAGCCAAAACACCACCCAGTACAACCAAAACACCACCAAGTACAGTCAAAAAAATACAACAAAAACATTACAAAATACAACCAGAACTCTGCTCCGTACAACCACAACTGTATTCAATATTGTCAAATGTGTGCCTAATACAACAAAAAACCTGCACAAATACAGTCAAAACTTCAGCCCATACAGTCAAACTCAGTCCAGTACTGTCAAAACAGTCATAAACCCACCCATTACAACCAAAACACCAACCAATACACACAGAATGCAGAAAAAACTACAAACAACCTCCAGAAACAGAATATTAATAAAAATCAAAACAACTGAGCCAACAGCTTCCAAAGAGCTCAGCTACAATTCCAACAGAAACAACCGAAGCTAAAGTAACCAAGCATGAGTCGTTTGTCCTGGTTTGAAAGAACTTCACAAAACACTGGGAGACCGGTCAGCCTAACAGAGGAGACATTTTAGGCAGATTTTAGGCTGATTATGTACCACAAAGCAATCAGATTTCAGCAAGACTGACTGGAGACACTTTTGACTACCAAAAGTAGATGGATGTGACTAAAATCTATCAGGATGCAGTCCAAACACCATCCTCGTGAAACCAGCAGGTGTAAAAGCTGTCATACTGTACTCTCCCATGCCTGCCCTTTCTGACCTCGTCCCTTTGTTGTGAAATCCCTGATTATGGGTTGAAAAGTTCTGCAAAAAAGTCACTGCTCTCGGTTCCTCAAAAGGAAGACATAACAAGGGTTCCTGAATAGTCCTTCATTTGCAAGTTCTGTAGGATTTCAGACCTTTGAGTGAAAAGTGGTTCTTTACGTTGTTCTTTTATGGCATTGCTTTGTTGTTGCCCGACGGGCACAAAGCTTCTAGTCACACTATTGTATATTGTATATTCACCACATATGCAGCTGTCTTGCTGTAAAACTTTGTGAAAGCGCTCACACTCTACACTACCCCCAGGGCAGCATCATTAACATTTCTTTCAAACGGATTAGTACAGAAGCTTGGCATTCATTTTCTCCAAAAGTTACTGTTTACTTAGAACTCTTAATAGGGCCTTACAGTGGAAATGAGACACCAGCCTCATATAAATCATCAGTACAATTATTCTCACGCTAAGGATTGTTTGTTTTAGCCACAGCCTCTTTATTTGTAGAACATATGCCAAGCATTTAGGCAGTTTTTGCTACCAGGCACATTGATTCGTTTTGGTGGCAGTGGTTTATTGAACAGTAATGCTTTTGTTGGGCACTGCGGGCTGCTCCTGATTAGAATATTACTGTAAAACTGCAGCAGATCTGGACGAGAAGCATCCGCAGATGGTACAAAGCTGCGGATTATTAGGTGGTGATGTTTCTGACTTTTGGAATTAGCTTATTTTCAGTGTAAACATACATTTTTCTGCTGGTCTGAAAGCTTTTTTAGACTAAAGGAAAGATTCACCAGTTTTTTTAATGGGTTGGTTCATCTAGAAGAGGCCAAATACATTATTGCGCGTTGTGTCCAGACATTATATACACAGTTATATCAGAATATTATGACCATAGGCTTTACAGGTCCATATGTAATAGTCCACATCAATAGCTACTGCTATGCTATGAGGCTCAAGTCCATTTTCAACACACCTGCACTACAGCAGCTCTAGAACATTCCACAAGGTTTCTGAGATGCTGCCTCCACCATGCTTCACCTGGTAGCCTATTATCATATCACATCCTTAGCCCATGCTGATGGCCTACAATTGACTGGTGTGCTCACTTATTCATACATGAACATTGTCACGTGGCATCTGTGGTGACCTGGGCCAAACCGGGTCTTCTGTATAATGGCATACCTGTAGGCCTTTACTTTAGTGAACCTATCCACACATATGCATGTTCTAAATAGCCACATTAAACCTATTGAGGAACTGCAGAGCTCAGGTTCTGGAATACATACATATTAAAATGTTACTGCTACAGTGTTTATAGTTGATACATGTTGAGTCTTCAATTCTTGCTGATGGACTAAGGCGCCGACACTATGATCAGAGGGCCGCGAATTTGAATCCCAACAGTTAAGGCCTGAGAGAGCAAAATTGGCAGTGCTCTCTCCGGGTGGGTAGATGGTGCTCTCTCCCCATCACTACTAAGTTAGGTCCGCTGGCTCAGGTGTCTGATGTATCACAGCTGGGGATCCTGCACTTTCCTCCGAGTGCATTGGCTGCCCAGTAATAATGTATCAGCGGCAGGCGATGGCAGACTTCACATGCATTGGATGAGGCATAGTGCCGGTCTTCACCTTAGAGTCAAGGACAGTACAAGTGATTAAGAGAGTCCTAGCAAACACGTGGGTTGACTAGGTACTAGTACATTAGTACTAGTACTAGCTACTAGGGGTTTCTCTTGTATTTTAATTAATGATTAAAATGACTCTAAATGTAAGTGTTTCACCAAGATGTGTTGCTTCTGGTCCTAATTAGGTTAAATAGGGTTTTGCTAACATTTTGTAAAGCTTGTCCAGCCTCACAACAATTACTGAACACAAGAACAGATTATTTGGATAGTCCTCCAAGCTGTTTTATAGCAATGGTTTGTTCCTGTGCCTCGCAGACTGTCATGAACTGGCAGAGTTTCTTGTTCATTGTGTTCATACAGCAGTGGGTGTCTTTTGCTTAAACTATTGACTACACTGTCCCCAACATCACCAGTGGATCTGCTCTGTATCCATAAGCTTTGAGAGAAATAAGAGCATGAATGCGCCTTTAGTCCTTCAATTTAGTTCAGCATGTAACTAAACAACATGGCTGCCCACAGCGTTGGGTAGCATTGCTCAGAGTCCAATGAGATCTGCTTAAAATCAATCAATGTACACATGTAGTAGAGTTAAAAATATAATTCTGGTCTTTTTGAGAAGGTAAAAACATGAACATTGCACCACTCACATCTAAAATGAGTTTACTAGCTGGATGATTTTTGGCATCAGAATGTCATAAATAACGTAATTTTCCTCCAGCTTCCCAGTTCATGTTGTTCTCTTGCTCTTGAAGGTCTGGCCTGTGCTAATCTTAGTGTTGTGTCCATTATTAGTGTCTTATATTTGAATGCTGAGCTTGTGTCCTCTCAACACCTGCAGTATACATCAAATTATTTTTAAAAAAGCTAGTGGATCTTTCCTTTAATCTGCCAATAACTCTGCTGGTTTGTGAAGTATAAGGTTCCAAACGCAGCACTGACTGGTGAACGTACGACTGACATCAGCATGTTTATCTTTAGTCTCGACTCTTCTACACGACGAGTAACAGTGCTGTAAAACGAGTACACTCAACACTGGCAGTAAAAGCTGTAGGGCAGAAAAGAGACGTGAATGTGGTGAGCAGAGGTCTCGCATCTGTGGAGCCAAAGGAGAAACATCAGTTCCAGAAGGATGGGGAGGCTTCGTTTGATTTTCGTGTGTGTTTACGTGTCGTGTTAGCTCAGAAGCTTCACAAAAGCCTCTCAGTTGCATAGTGCATGTGTGTGTATGTGTGTGTGGTGTCTTCTTGCTCAAGGATGTGACACAACACAAGTAGCATAGCTGCTAATAGCTACTGAATGTTTTTGTCCGTCCACGTCATCACTGGCTATCCATGTACTGAGGTCCATCAGTCGACTATATGTCCAAAAGTGACCACCTGCTCCTCCAAGAAAGGTGCTACAATAACAGTGTTTGCTCTTCTGGGCTTTAGACTAGATGTTGGAATGCTGAGATCATATAGTAGTCCATCATGAGGCATTGTTGAGGTCAGTAATGATGTCAGCTTTATGTCCTCAATGCTCCAATTATTCATAAAGGTGTCCCATCACACCATTTCATCCCAAAATGTGATCAATGGTTCATCATTTCACCTCCTCCCAAAGATATAGAGCAGTCCATCATGCTAAAGGTCAATGCCTCACAGCCTGTTGCAGTGGTCTGGCATTGCGCATGGTGGGTGCATGGTTGTGGGTGCACAAGTGGGTGCCTTCAAGTAGTTGAATCCACTCAACAGAAGGGGCATCAGGACACTTTTGAACATACAAAACGGTACATGTCTGGACATACAGTAAAGCTTCACTAGGGCTTGTGGACATCCTCATGCCGTAAGATCTTGTACAGGACCCAGTAGAAGATGTTGAAGAACAGGAAGGCCAGAGGGAAGCCAGCCCGTGATATGGTGTCGATCTTTTTGGCCCGGTCGATGAAGATTTTCCTCATCTCCTCTGGACTCTTGCCAGCCAGGGCTGCGCTGCCGGACTGCTGTCCTTGGGGCGTGTTGGCTGCATTGTTAGAAGCTTTGGACATGGTACTGTCTTTTCCCGCGTTGGCGGTGAAGCTCAGTCGGCTCTCCCTCACATCCTCTTCCTAGAAATACAAAGAGAGAAAGAAAGAATGTACCAACTGCCACAAAGAAATGACCCCTGACACTTAGTGTAGCACTGTGAGACTTCGGTGCTCTCAGCTGGACTGGGTTTACCTGAAGGTGCTTCAGACAGTTCACCTCATATTCATATTTACATTTCTAACTTACTCACAAAGTCAATCAGCCAAAACATGTTTGGAGACCAGATTTTGTCCAGGTTTCTTTATTTTAGAACTGGAGCTGTGTGTCTAAAGTGGCTAACAAACAGAAATCAATAGTCACCTACAGAGCCTTGTTGCTTCCATCAAAAGACATAATAAGTCTTTATAAATATATAGATAAACAGACAGACAGATGGACAGACATATAGATAAACAGACAGACAGATGGACAGACATATAGATAAACAGACAGACAGATGGACAGACATATATAGATTGATAACTGGATAAATGGATTTACAGACAGACAGATAGACTGATTGATTGATAGATAGATAGATGAATAGACAAACAGACAGACAGATAACAGATAGACTGATTGATAGATAGACAGAAAGACAGACAGATGGACTAATGGACGGACGGCTGACTGACTGCCTTATAGATAGATAGATAGATAGATAGATAGATAGATAGATAGATAGATGGATTGACTGACTGCCTTATAGACAGACAGACAGACAGATGGATAGATGGATGGATGAACGGACTGAATGACTGACTGACTGCCTTATAGATAGATAGATAGATAGATAGATAGATAGATAGATAGATAGACACTTCAGACAGGGCTGGTAAAAACTAATCTTTGAACATATTGCTCCATATTCATAAGTTAACATCATTAAAACTGATTCTAGATCAGCATCTCCTGCTCTTGTTGTCTAAGTGGGTGCAACAATCAGCTACACAAGTTTTTTCTCTTAAGTCATAATGTGTCACCTACAACACTGGTTTAGTCTCTGTGAGATCTTAATTAAGATCTGATTGCAGTCTGAGTGAGTTGAGTGATTCAGAAACAAGCGGACAATTTTAGGTGACTACTGAGTTCTAGGGTTTGTTAGCAATGCTAGCCTTTTAAGCTTCCGTTCTTAAGAAGCAAAACTTGGATCAATCAAATGTGAGGTGAGAGTAAATGTGGATAAATATGATGTTTGACTGAACAACCCCTTTAAGCAGCCAAAAGTCAAATCAGTTCTGTGTCTGGTAGCTGAAATGTACTTCTTTAGTTTTCACAAGTACCTTAAAATAACATCCCTGACTGCACTCAGCCCAAAGTAGGACACAATAAATGTCTCTTTATAACAGGTCACCTCTTTGTTAAAATGGTACAAGAACAATGTACCACTTTTTCTTAGAACACATCAGTGTCATGCAAGTGACCTCACTTTGATTTCTTTAAGGTTCAAAAGCCTTTTTAGTTTTCAATGCGTCAGGAGTGACCCCTGACCTCAGGTTACCTTTCTCTCTAATTACCCTTTGACTCCTCTCAGAGCTTCCAGCATCTTCTAGCAGAGAAAGTCAAAACTGTACCATGAGGAAAACCTCCACTAAAACTCCACTACCAACTGGAAAACATTCAAAAGCAATTCATCTTATAACAAGTGGCCGTTTGCCAAGGTAGAAACAAAGAGATACAGGTGAAATAAAGTGTGGTTGGGGGTCAGGGGAGGAAAACCACTTGCATATGGAAATGATTTTGGTCAAACATAAAAATAAAAACATTGCAACACGAGTAAGCATAAGATCATATTTTCCATTACAAACTATTTGGAATAAGTTGCATTTACTGGCATTGGGAGAGAGAAAGAAAGAGAGGTTTCTTTATCATGTATGATAAAATAAACAGGCAGTTTGCTAATGGCATGCAAAAGTTTGGGTACCAATCTCTGTCACTGTGAACACACAAGGAACTAATCTTAAAAAGGCATGAAGTTAAAGATGAAGGATTATTTTCATTTTTTTTGTAAACAAGATTGCTGGATTATTTTTGTTTTGCACAAATTTAGAGTGAAAAAGCACCATGTAGAAATTTGGGCACCCTAAAAGATTTAAACGTCAAAGTCTCAGACCTTAATTAGCTTATCAGGGACATGACTTATTCACATATTACTAGAAAGGCCTGATTATGAAATTTAAAAGCTTTCTAAATATTTACAGCAAACAGTAGCCATGAGTTCCTCTAAGCAGCAGCCTAACACTGTGAACAGGAAAATAATTGATGGTCAAAAAGCAGGAGAAAGGTATAAGAATACAGCAGCATGTTTTCAGGTAGCAGTTTCCTCAGTTCATGATGTAATTAAGAAATGGCAATTAATAGAAATTGGAGAGGTTAATTTGTGGTCTAGAAAACTAAAACATTTTAAAAAGAACTGCTCATTGTCTGATAAATAGACAATATCAGATCAAATAAACAAGCAGTTTGTAATATATGCAATTATACAAAATTCTGGCCACCAGTCTCTGTTACTGTGAATAATCAAGTGAGTAGATGATTTCTCCAAAAGGCATAAAGTTAAATATGAAACATCCCTTTAAAAATAAGCAAGAGTGGTGTATTATTTGTTTTGTACAATGTCAGAATGAATAAGCACCACACACAAATTTGAGCACCCCAAGAGATTTTAACGTTTACCAAAGTTCATGGAAGAGTCTTCAAAAGAAAACCTTTCATGCATCCTCACCACAAAATACATCACATGTTTACAAAGGAACATCTAAATAGGTCTCAATGCAAGTTAAAAAATAACTTTTTGGCTGTAATGACTGAAGGTATGTTTGGAGAAAAAAAGGTGCATGTTAAGCATGGTGGTGGATCGGTCATGATTTGAGGTTGTGTTGCAGCCAGTGACAAATTCTGTTACATGGAAGAATTGATTAAATTAAATTCCAGAAAATTCTGTAAGCAAACCTCACACTGTGAGGATGTCTTCTATAACAGGATAATGATCCTGAACCTCAAAATCAACAATGGACCACCTCAAGAGGTGCAAGCTAAATGGCTCTGCCATAGCTTTAAAAAACCGCTGACCTAAATCTGTGGATAGATCTTAGGAGAGCAGTGTTTGCAAGGTGATCCAAGAATTTCACACAACTACAAGATGTTTATAATGAAGAATGGGTAAAAATCCTCCAAAACTAGTACTAAAAGACATTTACAAACTGTGATACTCGTCAAATGGGGTGTTGCTCAGTACTGAGTGCCCGATTGTTTGGTTCAGGCCCTTTTCTTTCTTTGTTATGGAAAAAAATGAATGTTGCTCAGAAAAGAAAGCAATGTGTCATCTTTAACTCCATGTCTTTTGGAAATTAGGTCATTTTTTGGTTTGCTTAGCTATCCATAATATGAGAAATTTTGACAGGGTTGCTCAAACTTTTGCAAGCCACTAACAAAACTACACAGAATGCATCCAAGGCTGAGACTGTTTGCAATATTTTAGTGCCAAATAGAGCATGAAATCATTTTTTGTGAAATATGTGTTTGCTTCAACACAATTTTCATGAGGACTTTCTGCATTTTGTTATCTATAGAAACAAGAAAACTTGTTAAGTATGTAAATCCACTGATGTACACTGTTTCTTAAACAGGAATGTGACGAGTAGCTTTGACATATCCCACATAGCACTCAATAACCTGCATGTAGAGTGTACTGTATTACTTGTTATGACATCCCACTATGGGAATTACTACATGTGGGTTATTAGCATGGATTACCCTGCAGGCAGGCATCCCATATCTGTAGCTAGAGGATTTATTACAACCTAAATGTAGTCGACAGCTGCAAAGAAAAAGCAGGTTTGATGGCACAGTTTGGTTTCAGGGAATATGTTGAATTTGTGCCATTTATTTGCTGATGTCTATCCACCTGCTTTGTGAGGTCCTGACAATTGACGAACAGGGTAAACAAAGTATACAGAGAACTGTAACTGTAGATAATGAGTGTAGGTACATTATAATTCAGGTTCTATCTGAATACCACTCACGATGTATGTCTAAAGACATGAGTAATTGATACGGGAGACAAGGGAATCACAGTCACTGTCAAAGGTCAGATAAGGACAGGTCACAGCACAGGTAGGACTGCCTCTATATGTTTACCCTGTCGTTGGAATCAGAGATTTGGCCCATGGATCCATACATGGGCTCTGCATCACTTAAGCCATTGACACTCTGCAATGACTCGGAGAGCTCCTCCTCAAATGTGTGCTCAGGAGCCTTTCGGGGAGCACAGGACCGAAGAAGAAGAAGACAAAACAAACAAAACTAAACAGCAAGCAAAACAAAATAGACAACAAAATGACTTTCAGCATGCAGGGAGATGTATTAGGACTAACATGCCCTAGAGAACTGAAACAATAACTGGATTTTGCATCAAATGAGTATGAAGCATGAAAATTGAATCTCAGTGTGCTGTATGAACTGGAAACATGGGACAGATCTTAATGTGAGTAAACACTTTCTCTTTCCCAAACATTTTACTTCTTATTTTTAAGTCTGGGACTGACCATACAATGGTGCAATGAACCAGTACGTATCACATGCACAATACATGTTCCCCAAGTTAAGTCTGGGAATCATTTCATCTCAGTATGCAATGGAAAGTCTAGCAAACAAAACCCAAATCATTTGTTTTTCTTACATTTCCTTTGAGGTTTATTTCATTGCAGAGAGTATAAAGCAAAAAATATTTCATGTCTTGTTTGCGCAACTTCATTTTATTTGGTAATACACATCCAGTCCTGCATTTCAGCTGTGCAACACATCATGAAAAGGTGTTTTCACACCAACTGATGAACTCTTTCAGGTGTTATTTTGTCCAGTTCTTCCTGCAAACATCTTAAGTTCTGCACATGCTTTGTCACATTTTTTTCATTTCAAAGTCTCTACTGGGACAGGTCAGTACTGCAGACAGGCCCTATTCTTCCAGTCATGCCTTTGTAATGTGTGCAGCATGTGCTTTTGCATTGTCTTGTTAAAAAATGCATGAATGTCCCTGGAAAATATCTGGTCTTGAAGGCTGTATACGTTTCTTTAAAATCTCTGTGTACTTTTCAGAGAGTAAACAAGCTTTACCAAGAGCACTGACACAATCAACATACCATGACAAACCTGGTACTGACGCAACCCCCATACCATGACAGATTCTGGCTTTTGGACTTAAAACAGATAACATTCTGGATGTTTTTTTTGGTCTGGAGCACACAACATCCATTTCTTTCAAAAAAAGATCTGGAATATTGATAAATCTGACCACAGCACAGTTCATCCAAGATGCCTCTGAGTCCTAGAGAAGTTCAAGCCTGAACACCAGTGATCTCTGATCACTCAGACGGCACTACATCAAGAACTGTCATTCATTAGTAGGTCATATAAACACATGCACAAAGGACTTTGGCAAACCTTCCTCATTGCTAGCCCTAAATTAGATTAGATTAGATTAGATTCAACTTTATTGTCATTGTGCAGAGTACATGTACAGAGCCAATGAAATGCAGTTGAAATTGCCCCTGTCCCAACTTTTTTTGGAATATGTTGCAGTTCTGAAATGCAGGACTGGATGTATATTAAGAAACTAAATGAAGTAGAGCAGACGATATATGAAATATCTCGGGTTCATCCTGTCTGCAATGAATCAAAGGTCAAAGTAAAGATGAACACTGCAGTTCTATTAACATTTTCCACATTGTCCCAACTTTTTCAGATTTGGGGATGCACTTGGTCACATGCAACAGTGATGCAACTGGACAAAAAGCCATTTAAATGCCATGCTTATGGGTACTGTGAAGAGACTGTTCACCTCTGTGACCTGTGGATAATTTCAGCTTTGATATAAATGTGTCCAATGTATTCTTCTTGCATGTAATTACAGGTTATGACCTCAGGGTGGCAGTGCTGTGCCAGATCACACCAAGGGCATTTACGTTTAAAGAAAGGCTGAATAAGTAAAGCTTTCTGGCAGTGATCATTTAGATGATCAGTGTAATCAAAGAAAATCAGTGAAAATGATGTCAGTATGCTTTTTTCTTTCACTTCCACTCAGTGGTCACAGCTGCCTTTAGGTCCACTCTATATGTCTAATATTGATGTAATGATATGTATTAATTGTCAGCCATGATCTACTGAACTCATCATTTGTCAAAATCTGGCCACTGGATTGTTAATATTGTTAAAGTGGGACTTGTCCAGCATCGTAGGATATAAAGACATTGGGCTTAGCCATGGTAAATGTCAGCGGTGAGGGTGAAGAGGGGGTGGTGTTCCCTTGGTTTCATGCTTATGATAAAAGAGCCAGGTCTAAGAATTGCTCTGGACCATTCACTCACACTGACACTGTAGTATCATGGTGGTGCACCATTCTCTGATACGATGTAGCATCATGGTGGTGCGCCATTCTCTGATACGATGTAGCATCATGGTGGTGCGCCATTCTCTGATACAATGTAGCATCATGGTGGTGCGCCATTCTCTGATACAATGTAGCATCATGGTGGTGCGCCATTCTCTGATACGATGTAGCATCATGGTGGTGCGCCATTCTCTGATACGATGTAGCATCATGGTGGTGCGCCATTCTCTGATGCGATGTAGCATCATGGTGGTGCGCCATTCTCTGATACGATGTAGCATCATGGTGGTGCGCCATTCTCTGATACGATGTAGCATCATGGTGGTGTGCCATTCTCTGATACGATTTAGCATCATGGTGGTGCGCCATTCTCTGATACGATGTAGCATCATGGTGGTGTGCCATTCTCTGATACAATGTAGCATCATGGTGGTGCGCCATTTGCTAACATTGACACTGTAGTATCATGGGACGTTGAGGTATCAGGGTGGTGCAGAACTTTCTGATGCTCTCAAGTTTTACTATCATGGTCAGTGTCTTTTAGGCACTTTCTAAACACATCAGTGTCACTGCTGGACTAGATCGGACCATTACCCAACAATAACCAGGAGCTTTGGTCAGAAAATGACCACTGATGAAGTAGGAGAGCATGGCAAATACAAATTGTATAGATTATAGGAATAAAGACTCAAAAGTAGAACAAGTGTACAAATAAGTGTAAAACAGTCATTTTCACTGTTTTTATAGTACAAGGACAAGTCTACATCTGAATTAAAGAAATAATACAAAAATGCTAAGACAGCCTTGAGAGAGTGAACCATTTCATATTATGGAAACTAGATTTCATTGAGGTAGTGAAGTAATGATGTTTGGATGAAATAACCACACCATATGTCCTCCACACAGAGGCTTCCCGAAATACAAAGCCTATTCAATCAGCCCAGCTAACTGTATTTGTTAAGAACTCTCAGACTTAATTTTGGCAGAGTCCAAAAGGCAAAACTACTCCATTAATCTCCCAATCAGCACTGCTAATCCATTTCAATCTCTGTCAAGTCCAATTTTAAGCAGCGCATTGCTCTGGGCTAGGTGTCAACAGAGTGGATGGCTTCATTTAGGCTTTAGCGTCTACTCAGAGTCTTGGTTATGTCTGCCCGTGGTGGCTCTCGCCATGTCTGGGAGAGATACGGCGAATGGACTAGTTATTATTTTCGACAATTTCATGGATGATTGGTTCTTACTCAGACCCTCCAGCTTCTGTTTTGGTTTGTGTTTCTGTTTTTATGTTGTCCCAAGAAGACCAGAGCACAACAAACCAGTATGCTGTAACTGAGTGTGATGTTTTAGACATTTACTAGTACAATCTTGTCCATATACAATGTTCTAGAGTGTTCTCTACTTCATACATTTATAAACTTTGCACCCAGTTTCTATTAGTCTTCAATATTCTCTTCCATTCATAATGTTCTTGGCCATACAATGTTCTAGATAATCCTCATATACTGTAGTAGTAGTAGTAGTAATAATAATAATAATAATAATAATAATAATAATAATAATAATAATTATTATTATTATTATTATTATTTAGAGACAAGACCAAGACAAGACTGAAAGTACTTGTCTATGGTGTCGGAACTGGACTTGAGTACTACTACACTATTATAAATCTTCAGACTTGGCATATTTGATATTTAACTTGACTGGCATTATTTCCCAAAGCTTTATCTACTGCACCAGCCTCACCTTGGCCTCCTGCTTACCACAGCATTGGCCTACCTTAGTGGGCTTCTTCCTTCTCCGGCGGAACCTCAGAAGCTCCTTATGCTGCCTGGAGACGAAGTTGACGGCTGCATACTCCAGCAGGGCCGAGAAAACGAAAAGTAAACACACGGCCATCCAGATGTCTATGGCTTTCACATAGGACACCTGCATCAAAACACACACACCTCTGTTAGCTATTAGCTCTTCGACTTGGGCTTCAGGCAAGGTCATAAGAGTGAGTTTATGTTGTTTTATTAGATAATTTTCTGTTTTCTGTTTGTTGTTACTCTGTTTTATATTGCAGGTATAGTATTCACTATCTCAAGACTAATAGTTAATAATTAATGAATAATAATCCCACTATAATAATCCCACTGGACCAACATATAATATATGTCCAAATGTTTAATTTGAAATCAGATGCTGGGTATCCAAATCCTTATTGTATCCACATAAGACTTTTCATCATATTAACATCACTTCCTCCTCTTGGGCTCCAGTTTTGGGGTATGAACTCTAAGTCTATTGGTGCTATGTGGAGGAAAGAGCCACAAATAGCAACAAAACACTTTGGAACTAAATTGATGATTTAGGACTTTTGACATTTAATTTGAGGTTAACCTCAAGTTGAATTAACTAAAAAGGAAGTACAGTAAGCTGCTTTCAAATTTTAAGTTGGGCTGACTTTATTTTCTACAATACATTAAATAATTTAGAAAAGCTTTGAGTTACAGCTCTGGAAACACCACTTCAAATGTCCAACCCAATCTCCAGACCTGAACCCCAGTGAAAACCTCTGCAAAGTGATCGAAAGAAAGACGGACAGTCACAGGCCATCAAATAAAGCCAAACTGCTTGGCATAAAGTCACAAAACAACAACATGTAGACAAGAACAAGGTCTATTCCACCAAATACTAAGTTAAAACATCAGTACTGAGAGGTAAATAATTAAACTGAATATGAATGTAACGTCTGCAGGGGTTGAGGAGAAATCAGGATGCATAGGTGGAATCCCAATGAAAAACTTTATTATAAATCAACCAAAACATGGCTATGTAACAAAACAGACACTAAGAAGACTCACATACATGGTGGACCAACATAATGTTGTTGACCTGAACTGGATGACATTACAGAAATGTTCAGAACATTCAACAACTGACGAAGACTCTTAGACATGAGGAAGCTTAAATAACAACCGTAATCAAAAAGGAATGAACAAGCAGGGCTATGTGATGAGACAAGAAAGGTGCTGAACATTAGTCAGACAGGACATTGTAATGAGGGCTAGGACACAGAGACATGGCGTGAAAACAAACAAAAAGTTAAAGGCAACAAGAAGACGTAAGGCACGAGGACAGAGACAGCACAAGGCAAAACAAACACACAAGAAGCTGATTCTAAATTCTTTCCATGTAATTGAATATGAATTATATTAGTTTATATATTTTTTATAAAATATGAGCACAAATGATTTTTTATTTTATATATATATCAGTGGCGGATGCTGGTCTTTCAAAGAGGGGAAGCTCAATTTCGGGCTACATCCCATTCCTTTTCAAGAAAATGATCTGTGACCCTGTCGTACCAACAAGGCGTCTTTTCCAGGGACTTGACTAGTGTCCTCTCAATGGCCTCTTTTAGTCCATAAACAACCCCAATAAACACTATTAATCACTAGAATAGGAGTTATTAGTCCATAATCAACCTCAATAAACAATAATAATCACTAGAATAGGAGATATTAGTCCATAATCAACCTCAATAAACACCAATAATCAATAGAATAGGAGATATTAGTCCATAAACAACCTCAATAAACACTATTAATCACTAGAATAGAAGATATTAGTCCATAAACAAACTTACTAAACACT
>BRDA01011658.1:29065-69838 GCA_036984385.1 Crenuchus spilurus | reverse complement strand
AATAGACGGCACACACACACACACGTACAGGAGTCTCATCAGAGCTGACAGATGTGTCAGTGTGGCAGGCAGATAAAAAAAGCTGTGGAAGCTGTGTGCGTGTGTGTGTTAGCAAGAGCAGCTGGAAAAGAGGAGGTACAAAGTGTGTTACAGTGTGTGTGTGTGTGTGTGTGTGTGTGTGTGTGTGTGTGACAGCACCTCACACACACTTGCTGTGTAATTGTGATGGACTGTCAGTTCCAGCTCGAGCCGTACGGATAAGAAACGTTCCGGCACATTCCGAGCAAGCCGGTTCAAACGGGCCTGATTGGCCGGGACGGCCCGCAGTCTCTGCAGGTTTAGTCTCAGTACTGCTCTAAAGTTGATGAGCGAGAATATGAGCCATAAAAACTGGAAACACTCAGCTTATTAACTTCGTCACTGAGCCTAATGACTCCTGCTTACCATCTCCTGCACCTCCAGCTGCAGACACAACAGCCTGACAACACACAGCTCAGCCACTGAAGGGTTAACGACTGTCCACTGCTCTGCAAATCACCTTAAACTACATTATCTCACTTTCTCATGTTTAAGTGGTTTCATTTCACATGCACATCATTTTTCTCATTTCAATACATAATGCATGAAACAAGGACAAGTAATGAATTCAATTAATTTCATTACAAATTAAATCAGTGTAACATTATTTTTCATGCCAGTTAAGCATCCTGAGCTGATTTGATTAGAAGTGAAATATTCATGCCAGTGTTTTTATTGCATTATAACTGTACAAATATTTTCATCCCCTTTAGTCCAAATCTAATCCCCGAGCCAGGACACAGACATGTTCAGTGTCTGAATGTTTACTGCTTTGATTTTGCACTTAAGTCTGTGTGACTTCAGTGCTGCTGTAATATGTGATTAATAAAGTAATCAGTCACTGATTCTGTCTGTCTGTCTGTCTATTGTTGTGCTGTAATTTAGGTCAGCTACGCTGAAACGGCCCGTCTTAATTCTTATCCCTCAGGATGCGCTGAGGGCAGAACCCTCTCCCACACACACACACAGGGACATAGTTCAAAACCGTCTTTGTTCAGTTATCTCAAACTCTAGCAGTTTCATGTGCTCAAGGTTAGAGTGAAGTTACAATCTGTTTCTTTAATGTGAGTTTATTTCTCCAAACATTATAATCAAACACTTCATTTGTTATAATCAATGCTGAACATTAACTAAGCTGAAAGCAGTTACAGGATATCCTATTTTAATATGTTAGCAATATAGATAAGTTTTCTCTTCACTATATATTAATCTGTCTGCCTGTCTGTCTGTCTATCTATTTGTCTGTCTGTCTAATTCTATCTATCTATCTATCTTGGTGTCTATCTGTATCTCTGTCTATATATTAATCTGTCTGTCTGTCTATCTATCTCTCATTTGTCTGTCTGTCTGTCCATCATATCAGTATTATATTCAATCCCTTTTACATAATTAATTAGATTGATCCTAAGTAGTTTATGATTTATGACTTCATGTAAATAATACGTTTTCATAAATATGACAGACCATTTATTCTATTTTCAGTGTCATTACAGTTACCTTTCACATCTATTTGAGGTCACATGTACTGTCATGACTGATAGCTAAATCACATGTGTTTTTATATCATTGTTACCTGCCTAACTGATTAGTAGCTTTGTGTTTTGACACATTTCTGACACAAAATCTAAACTGAAACACCAATTTCACCGTGTCTAACACGTACCAGTTTTCTCCTTTTCACGCAGTCTCCTTCCCATAAACGTATGTGATATTTTAATGCCCCCATGCATGACCAGATCACCTTATCTAGCACTCTGCAGATGTAAAGGAGACAGAACCAGTGGGAAAATAACAGAAGGGAGAGAAACTGTGAGCTTTTCAGTATGGTCGGTACTGGATTGCCCCTGCAAAAGTGGCTGGGGAGACCCCAGAGGGGCTTTTTTGACTGATGAGGTCAACACAAGCCTATGGGAAGTGTGAAAGGCAGTTACATACACAGACTAGCGTATATATATATATATATATATATATATATATATATATATATATATATATATTTGTCCAGAGGACACATGAGTAACTATGATTCAACTGCATAATGAGAGAAAGTGCCACATGAATGTGTTGAAGTGAGGCAATGGTCCTTTAAAACTCCATCGTACTTTAATGAAATTGAATTAAAATGAGTTTTGCTCAGAACGAGAAGTAATTAAGCCAATCCAATTAACTTAAGTGTTCTTTCATTAACCTTTATATGTCATGTTTAGTTGTAATAACAACAACATAGTGAAACGTATTATGATTTATTTCTCAAGGCTCATTAAAATAAACATCCAAATACACCTCTCATTCATATTATATTTCTATGTGTATTTTAATCTTATTAGCAATTATGTCACCACAAACCAGTCTATTGGTAAGTTTTAATGTCCTATTATAATTTCAATTAGATCATCATAAAGAGTTAATGCTACGTGATTATCATATAATGATCTCTACTTTATTCTACATGCACTACTTTATGGATATTGTTCTATATAGACACTAAAGTATATTTCTAAGATGCTCAGTAGCCAACAAAATGAATAAATGTTCCCAGAATTCAATATACACTTGCATGGAAACAGGCTTCATGTGCAGTGCATTGTGTTAAACTGCCAGAGCATCAACAATGCAGCAACATCAGAAGCTTCAACACTTTTGCAGGAGAACACTAAGCATGAGACCTGCACCATGTGGTCTAAGAAAAGTATGTGTTTGGGGAAAAAACTAGTGCAGGGAACGTTACCTACTTGAGTCACTGATCACTCTGGTGTGTTCAAATCATGTGATATGTTGAGCATTGCCATAAATTTCTGTCTATTTTTTGTTTGATACTAATAGGCACGTCCTGATATTGCCAAGTGAGGCTTGGTCCTGGGTCAACATGGGAGGAGCTTAAACTAAACTTGTTCAACCAATCAGCTTTGCTGACCAAGTACAGAGAGGGAAACAATTGTTTAAATTTGATATAAAAATCACATATATTAGTACATCTCCAAACATGTGACTATCATAATTTTGATTTGTGCTTATAACCTATTTTAAAAAGGTCAATTGTAAGGTTATGGGACTATAAAGTAGTGGAGACAAATGCAAATAAAAATGAGAAGCTTTACAGAAGCTCAAATGGCAATACAAAAAAATGCAAGAAAGGCAAACAATAGCAAAAGGGATGTCCAAGAAGTAAAAATAAAGAAGTCAAGGTCAAAATCAGAAGGCAAAATAACAGTAATTATATACAAGAAGGAATAAGGCAAAGACATGATCTAAATACAGGAAATATCATCAAAAACATGAAAATACAGGAATGAGAAATCACTGAGTATGCACTGAATACAGAAACAATACTTCGCAAGGATGAGCTGTAATGACAGAGTTTATATAGGACTTCCAAACGAAGAACAGGTGTCAGTGATTAATATTCCTGAGAGGGTGATCTTTGAGTCTGTCTCTGATTGGTCGTGCAACTTGAGAGATCTCCTAAAGCTTTGTGGGAAGGAGCTGATGTGAGGCAAAACAGATATATTTTACATTAATTACAGGAGACATATTTAATGTTGATACTATTTGAATAGTAATTAACTCCAAACGAAATATTCTAATAATCTGAGATTCTGGATTCCTGATTTTCATGAGCTACTGAGCAATAGTATTCACTTTTTTCACCATACATGTTTGTAAAAATAGTGAGGTGGGCAGGGCCGTAACACCAAATTCTAGGCCCTATGCCCAAGCAATGCCAAGCACTTTAAAGAAAAATAAAATTCCAGACCTCCTGTTGGGAGGTTGGAGTGGCATGATGCACATTATGAATCCACACAATGCTGCAGTAGCCAACACTGCCCCAAGTGGACATAAAACGAACCTCACATATCAGCTTCATTTTATCTAAATTTTACCTTCATATGTTTACATTTACAAGATGTGTTAATATTCTACATCTTTAGAATGTTTCACAGACCATGTTTATTGTTTTATGGTGTTTTGGGGTCCAATATACTGATACAGTAAGTGTGATAAACATTTATAATGTTGTATATAAAGGCAAAATCAATGGCCAAAACAGCAGTCATCATTTCAGAGTTAAACGCTCTTCAGCCTGTTTCTAAAACACCACCGTGAGTAAACAAATCTCCTAAATGTTAAATAAAGAACCATTTCTGCACTACAGAAGCCCTTGTGGTGCAGGATGAGTCTAATTTACATCCTTTGAGAGAGGAATCATCTTATTTGGAGGCTCTGATTAGACTGACACATTTTTACCCAGATGTCCCAGATAGAGCAGCACTAAATTAACACAACAGTGGAGCTTGTTTCCCCTCTCTACGCTCCTCAAGCTGTCTAAAGATGCTGTAATCCTGTTACACTTGACACACACATACGCACTCGGCTCTCTGGGTCCAGCTGGCAGCCGTTAGCATCCATGTCATGTATTAATTTGACCGTGAGCATGATAAAAGAGAATCAGACAGAGCATGCAGAGAGGCTATGGAGAATACTGTTCAGTGTATCACTAATATGCAGTTAACTTCAGAAATGCATTCAGACATTAGTGTCTGTTTAGCGTATACACATACACTCAGTGGCCAGTATATTAGGTACACCATGGCTGCACAATCTACTCGTCCACCACATACCAATAGAGCTCTCCTGGATTGAGATCTGATGACTGTGGATGCCATTTGAGTACAGACATGTTCTAGATACAAGTGTGAGATGATTTGAGCTTTATAACATGGCTAACTGAAGTAGCCATCAGTCACAGTGCATAGTGTCATATGGTCAGCAACAAGGTAGGCTGATGCTCAGATGAAATTAAGGGGTTAAGAAAATATCCCGCATACCACCAGCATCATCCTGAACCACTGATGCAGTGCAGTATGGATCAATGCTTTCAGAACTCTCTCTCAGAGAGAAGAACCAAAAAGCTGCAATGAGACGATGGTACAAATCAGATCTATCAACAGGAATGATTGAAGATATATGACATTCATGAGAGGAACCATGTCAAGTTAAATGGGTGGAATGGACCCAACAACAGGAAAGGACTGGAATGTTGACATCACAGGAAAAAACTGTACATCCTCAAAAAAGTTACTAAAGAAAATGGTGCTACATAGAACCTGGAACACTCAAAGAGCTCTTTACATGGTCATGTGGTCAAGACAGTTCTATCATTACACGCTTGACACTGTAACAATAACAGAGCCCTTTTTGGTGCTATGTAGAATCTTTTCTATAAAGCTTCTGTATAGAACCATCTATACCACATTCTTCATCAATCTGAAGAACCATTTGACTGTGCAAAAACCCTTTAGGTTTTAACCCTTTGAATGTTCATGGTTCTATGTATAATCTGTATAGAACTGTTCTCAAAAAGCTTTGCCAGGCCGTGCACATTGCAATTAATTCTAAAATGTACCCAAATACTGAAATACATGTAACAAAACCATTTTGCCATTATGTATAGTTCTGTTTTAAATTGTGTACATCAGTTAATACAGTAAAAATAGTTTTGTTCAGTTTAATTCAAAAAGGTAAACTGTTATAAAATGTATATTCAGGACAAAAAAGTGATATAAGTTTTAATGTTGATCAGTTTTGCTTATAAGCTCATGAGTTGGCCAAACAAACAGTAATATGATGCTCAGTAGTAGTGTTGGCACTGTGGGCAGCTGCTGGGCATCTCCTTAAAGCTTGTCAGCAAATGGAAGCTGGTAGGTGTTGACTTTTGACTAAACGAAGTTGATCAACAGCAGCATCTCAAACCATTACAGACTACAGAAACTGCACACTGGGCTTCAGACCCTTCTAAATTAGATGCAAAATTGACTTTGGTCCATTTCTGGTTCTGCTTAGTCTAGGTAAGACACTTTTGATGTTGTCTCTGGTTAAGAAGTGTTGATATTATTAATTTGGCGGCTGTAGCTCTGAGAGATACACAGTATTTATACTGTTTGAAGAGTCATTTACTCAAACGCACCATCACAAATAATTTGAGATTCTGGATTCTGATTTTCATGAGCCAAACTGATCAACAGTAATTTGTCATTTTAAATTAAATTTTAAGCAAAAATGAACTTCCAAACACAGAGTGTGATGTGTGCAGGTGGAGGTTGTGGTGTGGTTTGTGTGTGGCTGTGCGTGTTTGTGTGTGTAGGTCTGCAGTAATGACAGCTTCGCCCACGGTGCTGACATGATGATCCTGATTCATGCACCATGGCACTAACAGCTGAAATTACACACACAGACACACACACACACACACACACACACACACACACACACCCTACATACACACACGCACATCTCTATATATTCTATCCACCCCATTAACCACTCCAGTGGGTTTGTGTTGGGTTTAAGGGCTGCTCGAGGCGGCAGAACCAGCTGGAGTGGCTGTTTAGGGAAGAATACATTGCTTCACCATGAGCTGAACACTTGCATGACTGTCATATGCCAACACTAATGGTCAAAACATCACAACTGCGTGTGACTAGTGTGTAGTATGTTGGTTATCTACAGTCTACAGTACAGACTGTATGCAAGACTGTAGGTGTATGGTTTTTCTGTGGTTTAGTTTAATCTGCAGTAACAGCTAAAAGTACCGTTTCCAGTACATTAAGCCTTGGATATGTGCATCGCTACATTACATCTTGCTTGTTCTTGTGTACATTAAAGCATCTCTATGGTACATTTCTCTTTAAATGTAATTGCATCTCCAGAAAGCTTAATATAACATTTACGAGGGTTTATCTACCAAAAATGGTCATAATTATTTTTTCCATTCTCTTTTCCAATTAAAAAGGCTACTTCTGTTACTGTACCCTTACAACAGGGGTGTCCAAACTACGGCTTACAACATATACTGTGCCTTTACCATATATGTAAATGAGCTGTTATGATTGGTCGCCCTGTATTATGCCTTATTCAAAACGTAGTGCCAACAGTCTTTATAACTTCAGTGTAAAAGGCTAATGTGGCTCACAAGCCATAGCTAACGGCAATCAAGCAAAATCCTTATTCTCTGATGAAGACTTGAGGGTGAAGAGCATCAGATGTCTTACATTAGATAATTGACTGGAATGGGATCTGAAAATATAGATAAGAGTAGAGAGGAAGGATAAGGGGATACGAACATCTATAGATATAAACTCAGATGCTGTTGAAATGTTTCATATACATCTAAAGTATACATTTGGTCACACTTTAGATGTATATGAAACATTTCAACAGCATCTGAGTTTATATCTATAGATGTTCGTATCCCCTTATCCTTCCTCTCTACTCTTATCTATATTTTCAGATCCCATTCCAGTCAATTATCTAATGTAAGACACCTGATGCTCTTCACCCTCAAGTCTTCATCAGAGAATAAGGATTTTTAGATCCTTATGGTTTTAACGCCTCAGTTATACATTCACAAGACAATTGATTTAATTCTCCACTGAATTACAATCAATCAATCAAAATGTGTTTATACATCACATTTTACAATGGCCATTGTTACAAAGCAGCTTTACATGATTAGCATCAGTCAAAACCCGATGTGAGCAAACCAAATGTGACAGAGGCAAGGGAAAACCTATGGGGCAGCCATGGCCTAGTGGTTAAGGATCTGGTCTGGTGACCTGAAGGTCACGACTGAAGTGCCCTTGAGCAAGGCACCTAACCCCCAAATGTAAGTCACTTTGGATAAAAGCATCTGCTAAATGCCTCAAATGTGGCCAAAAATACTAAGTGTTTGCACAGTAAGGACGCATTAAAAAGCTGTGGTGACAGTGTTTTGAAAGTAGCCCATCCCTTCATGCTAACCGTGTAGACAGATAACATGAAGCTGGCTTGAAGTTAGCTATACTGATATAGTGAACCACTTCGTCTTTTCTGAGAGTGTAGATGGTGAAGAGCTACAGAACTATAAGAGCACAGAGGCATACAACTACCTTTATAGCAACAAAATAGGTAAGGTAGTGTTTAACAAACACGGCGACTTCATTTAAAGTTGAGGTAGAGCCGAGTCAGACTGTCAGCCGAGGTAATCACCAAGCGTGGCTAATGCTTATGCTAATGCTAAGGGAAACTGGAGTAATTGAGACACAGAGACACTGGTTTGTTCGTGCATTGCAGGGTTGGGCAAGTCCTGCATATATATAATATATATTTGGAGGATATTTAAGTTGTAATGCTGCAAGCCATGCTAGGTTCCTTTCCTTCTTATTTGGTATAAAGTGCAAAGCAAACGGTGCCGGACACGCACAGTGTTTGTGAAGCTGCTGGTGTTTAAAGCACATACTTTTTTTTGTTGTGACACCAGACAACATGTCGAGCCCGAGCTCAAATCTTATGCATGTAATCCGTATTACAAAGCTAGTTTTATTCGTCTCACCAGAAATTGTTCTGTGATCATCCACCACTGTTGTCTTCCGTGGGTATTCAGGTCTTTTTGCATTAAGTTCACCGGTGCTCTCTTTCTTTCTCAGGATGTACCAAAATACAGATTTTACCACTCCTAATATTGTAGCAATTTTTCAGATGGGTTTTTTCTGTTTTTGCAGTTTATGGATGGCTTGTTTCA
This sequence comes from Crenuchus spilurus, assembly GCA_036984385.1. NCBI lineage: Eukaryota > Metazoa > Chordata > Actinopteri > Characiformes > Crenuchidae > Crenuchus > Crenuchus spilurus. Next base: position 61,203 of record BRDA01011658.1, on the reverse strand, counting down.
CCTCTCTGTATAGAATTAGAATGTTTTTGGCAGTTTGTCATGTTGGTCTTAAATTTCACTGAGAATGCTCTTAAAAGGTCTTAAATTTAACTCACTGAAACCTGCAAGAACCCTGTCAACAGTTCTCCTTGTCTTTATGGCTCTTAAGTCAGTGCCAGGTCTGTTTAGCATGTTCTGCTCATCATTCAGCCATGGAACTCATTTTAAACCTCTCTGTTCTACAGGGTCTATGCCCAAAGTGCTTTAAAGTCTTTGTCCAGCTGTGAAGACTTTATGACGATGCTGGACAAAGCTGTGCCTGAAAATGACAAAGGGTTTGTTATAAACGTCATTAGAAAAATCAGGTCAGTGAAACCGCAGTGTGTCACATCATAATGTTCTATTGACATAAAATTACATTATTAACGAGTATTTATGTCTTTTCTGAATATACTGTACAGATGAAGGGAGCACACTTGTAGATGTGCTAAAAGATGATCCAGGTCCAAGATCCAGATCGCCTGCCCTTCCTGTCAGATCTGATGCTGGACTGTGTCAAAATCTGAAAAAGTCCTCTGGACCTGTGGAGCCACCAGAGATGCTCCTTATCGGCCTGCTGGTGTCGACCCGAGGAGGATGGGTTACCCCTCTGAGCTTTGGTTCCTCTCAAGGGTTCTTCCTGTATCACCGAGGGAGTTTTTCCTTGCCACGCTCACCTCTGGCTTGCTCGGTGTGTGTGTGTGGGGGGGTGCTCAGACCTTACAACACAAATCTTCTTTAAAGCTTTTAGTTTTTAAAAGTTATTTACAAATTAAATTGAGTTTGAACTTGAACATCACAGTATGACTTTTCCTGTACAACATTTCAGTGATCAGATGTTCACCATCTTCATTTTCCTGCTCCCATCATCTCAGGTGAAGTCCATGCTCTGCTGAGCTGCCAAGACCACCCTGGCACACCTGTATGCCCACATCGGCAAAAAAATGGACAAGAAGGTGAACTTGACTGCCCACTTTGTGGTGAAGAAGGCTGGTGAGAGCAGCTCCATCATTAAAAAGGATGTGGAGGTTGCCTTCACCATAGTGGTGTGCATAGTTGCTCACCAAACTGGGTTCTGCGGGCTCTCCTGGCAGGTGGATTCAGGTAACAGTCCGATTAGATTCTTGAACAGATTTTAACTGAGTTTAAAATATGATAGTTAACTGTTCACCAGCCTGACTGACACTGTTGCTGTTCTCACTATGTTCACTCTCTGCTCTTCAGTCAGAAGTGAGGAGATGCATTGCCGTAAATCTGCAGAAGCAACGTTCTATTGATATAAAGTTACATTATTAATGAGTATTTATGTCTTTTCTGAATATACAGATGAAAAGAGCACACTTGTAGATGTGCCAAAAGAAGATCCAGGTCCAAGATCCAGATCACATGCTCTTCCTGTCTGATCTGATGCTGCAGTTTGTCAGAATCTGGACCTGTGGAGTCACCAGAGTTGCTCCTCTTTCAGCTGTCCAGCATCAACCCGAGGAGGATGGGTTCCCCATCTGAGCCTTGGTTCCTCTCAAGATTCAAGGCTTGCTCAGGGGCGTCTCGGATCTGGACGGCTTTTGCGATGCTGATCTACTCTAAAGCTTTAAAGTTGTTAAATGTTCTTATTTATTTATGTACAAATAAAAAAAATTAGTTCAAACTTGAACATCGTCATAAGGTTTTACTTTCTAATAACACTGAAAGGAGAGTTTGTCCAGCCTTTGCTGTAGTAACTGCTCCAAACGTATTCGTCACTATCATACACTTACAGTCTAAGAGCATGAATATCCATCATTCAGAGCAACAACACCTGTACATATAATTTTTGTTTGTGAGTGGTATTAATGTTAATGCTGATCAATGTAAACAATATGTCAAAAATAAAAAAAACACTCAAATCTTTCAACGGTGTCAGTATAAATGAAATGCATATTAACAGACTGTCTGCTGATAATGCAGCAGAGTGCTTATGGGTAACTTTCAGATGACCAGATGATCAATAGTTGACTCATAACTCTGATTTCTGTCCATGACCGCAAAAATAAAAGCTGGTCACCTTCCTCGCATATCTGAGGCAGTATCTGAGCATGATCAATGTCAGTTTGACCTCAGCAGACTTACCGGTAATTGAATTAAAGATGAAGATGTGAAGACTAGAGTCATGGCTAGCTCCCTTTAGACCCACTATAGAACCATTAAGAGACTGACCATCCGTCTCATTTGTTTTGTAAGCTCTACTGTGATTTGAAATCAATGCAGTATCCACTGAAGCTCTGAGCTGTTTAAATGAACAAACATGAGCAGATAATAGTGGTAATGTCTTGGGTTCAAGTCCCCATTAAAGGGGGATGTTCTTGATGTGCCTGCGTGGGTTTCCTCCGGGCTTTCCAGTTTACTCCCACAGTCCAAAACATGGAGGTCAGGTGAATTAGGTACTGTCCTTGCATGTGTTTGTGCACCCAGTGATGGATTAGCGCCCTGTCCAGGGTTTAGTTAGTTAGCATACCGTAATCAGTGGTGGACAGTAGTGGAGTACATTTACTTGACTACTGTACTTAAGTACATTTTTTGAGTATTTTTACTTTATTTGAGTATTTATGTTTTGGTGAACTTATGACTTTAACTCCACTACATTTCAAAGACAAATATTGTACATTTCTAGGAAGCTCGTTACTCATTCCTTTTGGATCACCATTAGGGTTGAGCAAACGCCTGGTGGGGCGCAGGCAAGGGGGACGTGGGCGGGGGAAAAAATCACAAAAAATCTGAAACATCAGAGATTCATTGACTATTTGTACAAAGGAGATGCAGCAAATGCCCGCCCCTTTGAAATGTAAGCAGGTGGATTATTAAATCGCACAAATCAGCCACACAGTTTCATTTCAGATCCATCAGAGAGCAGTATTCTGAACTGACGTGACGTCAGTGACAGTCCGACAACACACAAGGTGCGCCTCTCTTGTTTTCTCGTCATGTTTATTTGTGTTCTTGCTGTTTTCCATCTAAACGATTATTCATTTAAAAACAGTCTTTTTAAAGGCTATCTGCACAGAAAGGTTTTTATAAAGACTTCCTATCTCAGCCATAGATAGTTATTTTTTAATTGCTAGGCGTGCAGTTGGCTGTTTAGCCTGCATTTTCAGTGTTACAACACAACTATCACACACGTCTAATACACACACACAGGACAACAATCCTAAAGTCATAAAACAATAATAAAAAAAAATCCCTGCAAAAATCTTACTGGTGTTTAAATAATGGGTCTTAAAGGCACAATATGTTTCCAGCGACATCTAGTGGTTTAGTTTCCATATTGCAACCAACTGAAGACTTTTTCCACAGCCCCTCCCTTCCAAACACAAGGAGTCTCTACGGTGGCCGTAAGGTGTCATAAATTTTTTATACTCCTGAACGCGATGTCTAATAGCAGCTTTAGAGCTGATGATGTGTCAAGTGGTAAGATTAATTTTAATGATAAATTTATGAAATGTAATATGTAAAATGATCACAGCTACAATGCAGACGAAACATATTTTCTGCACTTCAGTAGTGCTATTGTAAACGTTAGCTGTTTTCTGTACAAAGTAATAAACGCATCAAACTGCTTCACTGTAGACAGATAATACAGGCAGGATACACATTTTTCTCTAGTCAAGGTAAGCTTGCCATGCTCTGAAGACGGCACTTCAGCCGATAACAGTTCACACAAGCTCATATTAGCTAAGCTCGCGAACTAGTGCACAGCTACGAATCTCCCGTTCCACCTTCAATGCTGCAGTAGCGTCCAAGCAGTAGCGTTCAGCTCCGATGCGCTACAATGTCCTGCAGCACTGTTTAAGGTGGAATGGGGGAAAAACACTGCGTGCACGTATATGAAGCTAAGCTTAATCATGTTTTCTTTTCTTTGACGATTGAAGTTGTTTTCTCTTCTTGACGAGCATAAAAATGTTCCGCCATCTTAACAATTGAACCAAAAAACCTTTCTTCATGCTTCTCCTCCATGTTTTTCTTCTTCTTGAGGTTTTATTGAGGTATATGTTTATTTCTTCTTCTTCTGTTTTATGTCAGCCAACAATAAAACAAAGCTGAAGCGCCATCAAATTTGAGTGGCCAATTCGTCATTACAACACAAACGGTTTTTGCTAGCCTCATTTGTCCTTTTCGAACTACTGTAGAAACATGGTGATGCAACATGGCGGCCTCAGTCGGTGTTCAACCCGCGACCAATGTAGATATAAACAGCTTATTCTAAGGTAAAATAATCAAATGACTTCTTAGTTTATAATGATTAGATGTGTTTTTAATCATTTTTTTTAGTGATTTTCTTAAATTCTGCTAAAAATATAACCCGGAATATTACATACTGTACGTTTAAGTCTTGACTGATTAGCTGCCGATACTGTTCTCACAAGCGAACAGCCACAAATCATCACACACACACACACACACACACACACACATCGTTAAATTACAAACTTTATTGAAAACAACTGAGAAAAAAATATTTCAAATTCAGCACGACATGAATGCAGGCAGTGGAGTCACACATGCACAGCCTTAAACACAAGCTGTGCTAAAGTTAGTTTAATGTTACTCACTCGTTTGATATTCGTAAGTCCGCTTTTCCTCACCAGTTAACTAAATGCAGATTCACTAGCACAGTTGCAGTTTGGTGGTGGAATAGAAGACAACAAACTACAACCACAACATTTAGTAAAGTTCACTTGTTATGACAGATGACGCAGGAGCTTAGCCTTGTGTTCGCTCTGACTACATGCTAGAGTTAAGGACCATCTCAAATTTACCCACTGCATGCTGCAGTGTTTCACAATTACCAGAAGAAATTAGAAGTGTTACATTAATTTTAGCCATTCTCATGATTGTTTCAGGTTTTTTAATTAAATATTAGTAATAATCTGACACTTGTATTTTATACATATTTACGTATTATAGTCTTGTGTAATTTTTTCTAACATTTGTTTTAAGCACAATTATAAACGTATTCAATTAAACTCAGTGGTGGGGGGGGTGCAGGGTTCATCAGGTGGTTTCAGCAACTTACAAGGTTCAGTAAAAGCACTCAAAACAATATAGCAATGTACTGATATTAGAAAATATCATTTGCACTTTTGAATACTTGAGTATTTTTAAATGCATGTACTTTTGAATACTTAAGTATTTTCAAAAGTAAGTACTTCAGTACTGTAACTTGAGTAAACTTTTTACTTTTACAGTAAAGTGATGCTTAAATAAACAGATGAGTTAGAGAAACTAGGGACGAGCGAGTACACCACTATCTGTATCAACATATCAACTGTTCAACCATCTAAATGATCTGTATCCGTATCTGTACTTGGAGTGGGTGGGGCCTAAATTGGGATTGGGTGTGGTTTAAACTGAAGTGGATGGGGCTTAATTCGGTACATTATTTTACGTCTGAAATTGATATGGATTGATCAGAAGTTGCTATATGTATTGTTTATTTGAAAACTTTACAGTTCACCAAGTAACTTTAAATATCATACAAACGGAAATAGAGGTGAGCTGAAGAAAACCTAAGGAGTACTGAAGAGAGCAAAGTGAGCTAGAGTGAAGCCAAGCACAGAGAGATCAGTCACTGTCTGTATGTGTGCAAGAGTGAGAGAGCAGAGCTCTGCAGAGAAGTGTCTGTGTAAGGAGGGGCGGTTGCTTTGTGTGACTGGACAATCACACATTGTATAGACAGTTACCCAATGAGGATTTTCCTTCAGCACGACCACGGATATTGATGAGTTTTACTCGTATCATGCTCATACTCATCAAAAATGCTTTATCCGTACTGGATACTCGTCTGAAACGAGTATTCGGCTCAACCCTAACAGAAACTACATCAGTAGTGACATATAAGTTTGGTGGAGTAAAGTGGTGAGTGAGCGGATGTACAGGCCTTTGTCAATGTTTTAGATACTTCCATTAAGTATGCGCCAAGGTTATTCTGCAGTGCAGATGCCTGTTCAATAATAAAACAGCCTATGTGAAATGAATGATTTCATTAGAGCTGGTTAAGATCCTCCCAGACTGACCTGCTCATCCTTGAGATGATCCTGGAGACAGCTAAAGGCTTCGGATTCATTTAACTTGTCCAAACTCCATCTCACTGCACTGATGATGTTTATGTGCCAGGCATCCACAAAAGAAACGTACTTAGCCATGGATGCATAGCTGAAGGGGCTAACAAGCTTTTTCAATTACCCAGATGATGGCGAGGCTGGTCACCTTTCGCATCGAATGTTATTTCTCACTCTGCAATAACAAGAACACCTTCACTTTCTCATAAATACACAAACTCTTCCCACTAAACACGGCCCTGCACGGCACTGATTACTGAAGGCGATTATGCCGCTTGCACAGCTGTGCTAACTTGGACATGACAGCTCATGAAAAATGCACATGTGCTCTACATAATGCACCGCTCATTCACACTCTAGATAGCTTCAGTGACTGATGGAGATCCATACAGCTGCACAAAGTCCACTAACAGCCAGCAGTTAAAGGGGAAACCGCGAGTGCCCAGTGTCCTCAGGCACATCTCTCTGCGGAGGTCGGGCGTGGAATGCAAATGCTAAGAGATGTCGGACGCACTCAGAGTTGTGCAGTATTATTTATGGAGACATGTCTTATTATTTATAAGCTCACAAACTGGAAATCTGTGTTTTGCATCTTATTTAAAGGCCACGTTAACATCTAGCATGTACAGTAAACATGCCTGTTTAATTGCAGGACATCTGAGTAATTGCATGAAATCAGCAAGCAAATGTTGCCTGAAATCTGTAAAGTAGACCAGAGCTTCTACCATTAAAGAGATTAGTGTGTGTATATTGACAGACACATTAACAAATATGGAGATGATGACTGGAAAAATGTATATGAATTCACTTACACTAACTGTCCAAAAGTTTGTGGACACCCCTTTTAATGAATGCATTTGGCTACTTAAAGTTAAAGCAGAGGCACAAATACAGCTTGTCTAGTCCCTGCCAATAGAATAGGACACTCTGGAGCACCATGTTGGCACCATGGCTAATGCCAGGCATAGGCTAGAGAACCCCAGCACTGTGCTGTGGAGCAGATGAACAGTGTTGTTGTTGAGGAGTTGGGGATGAGGTGGTATTGGTGATCATCCAACATCCAGACCTCCTAGTAGTCACTATGAATGAGCAGGTGTCCCAATACTTTTGTCCTACATTGTATATGCGTTACATGTGAAGTCACAAGCCACAGAAATGCTTTGAAGCATATTTGAAATTAAAATCAGACAGAAATAATAGTGTGTAGCTCTGTCACGCTCCTGGTGTAGCATTCAAGGAGGACGCAAACGCAGAAATCCGTTTATAGGTTTTAATAAGTGCACAAGCAGAATACAAAACACGAACTGATACGAAGACTCATAGAAACAAAATGACCAATGACTCTAGAGACACACAGAGGGGATTATATACACAGAGACAGATTAACAACAGGTGAGAACAATCAAGGGCTGTTACTACACTTAAGTGAACTGACATAACCTGCACAATCATCACAAGCAATGCTTACTCTGGCCTTTTTTGCTTCGGCTTTTGCCCCTACTCAAAATATAAAATAAAAAATCAGACTAGCATGAAGTTATTGTAGCCACTGCAAAGAGGATTAAAACATGAACAAGACTCTGTGCCCACTGGTGTGTCCTGTGGCATGACAGGACATGCACACAAGTAATTGAAAATCTCATACAGCTACCAATATCCAATCTGAGATGTGCTGCATTTGCATCCGAGTTGTTCCAGGACAAATCTAGCCCTGTGTGCCTGCTTTTCATGCATTTATTTCAGGCTGCATATCCCTGTCCACCTATAGGTCTCTAGTCTTGGAGATTAGACTCATAATGGTCTTATAATCTCTGGTGTGGAGTGTGAGATTAGATTTATAGCTGTGTTATAGCCTTTGATGTAGCATCTGAGATTAGACTCATACCAGTAGTGTAGTCTTTAGTGTCTGAGATTAGACTCATATCAGTATTGTAGTCTTTAGTGTAGTATCTGAGATTAGACTCATACCAGTAGTGTAGTCTTTAGTGTCTAAGATTAGACTCATAACAGTGTTGTAATATTTAGTGTAGTATCTGAGATTAGACTCATACCAGTATTGTAGTCTTTAGTGTAGTGTCTAAGATTAGACTCATAACAGCGTTGTCGTATTTAGTGTAGTATCTGAGATAAGACTCATACCAGTAGTGTAGTCTTTAGTGTAGTATCTGAGATTAGACTCATGCCAGTATTGTGATCTTGGATATTGTTTCTGACATTAGACTCATACCAGTATTGTAGTCTTTAGTGTCTCAGATTAGACTCATATTAGTATTGTAGTCTTTAGTGTAGTGTCTAAGATTAGACTCATAACAGTGTTGTAGTCTTTAGTGTCTGAGATTAGACTCATATCAGTATTGTAGTCTTTAGTGAAGTGTCTGAGATTAGACTCATGCCAGTATTGTAGTCTTTAGTGTAGTGTCTGAGATTAGACTCATACCAGTGTTGTAGTCTTTACTGTAGTATCTGAGATTTGACTCACACCAGTGTTGTAGTTTTTAGTGTAGTATCTGAGATTAGACTCACACCAGTGTTGTAGTCTTTAGTGAAGTGTCTGAGATTAGACTCATACCAGTGTTGTAGTCTTTACTGTAGTATCTGAGATTAGACTCACACCAGTGTTGTAGTTTTTAGTGTAGTATCTGAGATTAGACTCACACCAGTGTTGTAGTCTTTACTGTAGTATCTGAGATTAGACTCACACCAGTGTTGTAGTTTTTAGTGTAGTATCTGAGATTAGACTCACACCAGTGTTGTAGTTTTTAATGAAGTGTCTGAGATTAGACTCACACCAGTGTTGTAGTCTTTAGTGAAGTGTCTGAGATTAGACTCATACCAGTGTTGTAGTCTTTACTGTAGTATCTGAGATTAGACTCACACCAGTGTTGTAGTTTTTAGTGAAGTGTCTGAGATTAGACTCACACCAGTGTTGTAGTCTTTAGTGAAGTGTCTGAGATTAGACTCATACCAGTGTTGTAGTCTTTACTGTAGTATCTGAGATTAGACTCATGCCAGTATTGTAGTCTTTAGTGAAGTGTCTGAGATTAGACTCACACCAGTGTTGTAGTCTTTAGTGAAGTGTCTGAGATTAGACTCACACCAGTGTTGTAGTCTTTAGTGAAGTGTCTGAGATTAGACTCATACCAGTGTTGTAGTCTTTAGTGAAGTGTCTGAGATTAGACTCACACCAGTGTTGTAGTCTTTAGTGAAGTGTCTGAGATTAGACTCACACCAGTGTTGTAGTCTTTAGTGAAGTGTCTGAGATTAGACTCATACCAGTATTGTAGTCTTTAGTGAAGTGTCTGAGATTAGACTCACACCAGTGTTGTAGTCTTTAGTGAAGTGTCTGAGATTAGACTCACACCAGTGTTGTAGTCTTTAGTGAAGTGTCTGAGATTAGACTCATACCAGTATTGTAGTCTTGGATATTGTTTCTGAGATAAGACTCATATCAGTGTTGTAACATTTGGTTCAGTATTTAAGGTCAGACTCTTACTAGTGTTGTTCTATGTTGTTCTTGTGATCAGATTCATATATGTGCCTGTGCCTTTTAGTGTATAATCTGAGATTAGACTCCTACCTGTGTTGTAGTGCTTGGTGCAGTTTCTCAGGTCAGTCTCGCCCTTCAGAATGAACTGTGGAAGGGTCAGTCCATCTGCCACCTGTACAGAACCCTTCGCCTGCCACTCGAAGATCAGATCATTCATTGTATATCCAACTGTAGAGACAGAAGAGAAAGTTATAGTGTTAAAGAAATGTTTGTGTGGGTTGGGCTTGGCAGACTCAATATACACTACCAGTCAAAAGCTTTAGAACATTTTTGGTATGCGCCAAGTTAGTCAGGGCTTCATCCTACAGCAAGATAATGACCCAAAATATAGGTCAAAGCTCTGCCAGAGCTACCTCAGGAAAAAAACAACAAGATGGTCAGCTTGAAAACATGGAGTGGCAGCACAGTCTCCAGACTTAAACCCCAACCAGCTGATTTGGGTTGAAGTGAAAATTTAAGTGTTCTAAAACGTTTGACTGGTAGTGTATATGTGTAATATTTATGGCTTGTGGTACACCACTGCTGTGTCATTGGGAAACAATGTATGAGAAATCCACCTTCACTACAACAGCTCACAAAGTTAATGGTTTCTGAGATGCAACCACCACCATGCCTCACCTGGTACCCTATTATCATGCCCTTTTGGAAATCAGTCACATCACGTCTGTGGTGATCTGTGTTATAGGCATCCTTACTACCTTACCCAACATCCTTTGGGGCAGGAAATGCAGGGCTTGTTTTGGGGTTCTAGCGCAGGCTTCAAGACATACAAGTTAGCTACTAGAATTTGGAGCATTGGTGTGTGGATTTGATTGCATTCAGTGACAAGAGCGTTAATGAGGTCAGGATGTTGGATGATCATCACCAACACCTCATCCCCAACTCCACCAACTGATCCCAAAAGTACTGGATGGAGCAAAGAACACAGTTCCACTGCTCCACCGCTTAGTCTGGGGATTTTATATCCATCTTGCCCACGCCTGGCATTAGACAGAGTGCCTATAGGTTCATCTTAAAATAGCTGAATGCAATGATTAGAATCACACATTGTGCTTGTGTGTGTATGTACCACCTTCCTTGTTTCAACAGAAGCATTACATAATCAGCTTTGCTAGTAAAAGAAGAGTGAGTGTGTGCTTTGCCTCAGACCAAAGGTTTCCCATAATGCACTCGTCTAACCCAGAAGACACTTTCTGGGAGCGATTGGAGACCACTCCAGTAAGTCATCAGCCAAAAAAAAACCTCTGACTCAATGCAGAGGCTTTATGAGTCAGTATTTAGTAGTATCCTAGTTTGATTTGTGCAGCTTTTCTACTGACTTCAGAGACGATGTTGCTATAGGTATCGTTGTTTCACATCACTTTATTCTCCCAAGACTCGGAAAGGATCACATCCTCATATTGTCTGTGCTTTGTAATGGGCACACCACAAGCCCGCCAAGCATTGTGCATAATAAAGCAGTGCGAGGCCCACAAATAAGACAAATTATCTCTCAAAGCATTAAAACGATGCCAGTGAAAATCTCCCTTGGGCTGACTGCTCTGAGATGGTGTGTAAAAAATGTTTAAATAAATGATGGCAGATGTAATTAGGAGGAATCCTGTCTGTCTTTATTTAGCTCCAGCCAGCCATTTTGGCCTTCATATGAGGGCTGAGGTTGGCTAGGCAGGAGGTGGAAATTGCTTCGGAGAACATCAGACACTTCTCCAAATTGGGTTTTATCTTTGATCCCTCTCCTCCGAAGGACACAATATTATACAGGTTTTTTACAGACAGCTTTTCCCTGGACCTTCATGTTCTCAGAGCTCAGTCACATCACAATATTATAACCAGCTCTGGTTTAGACTGGGACATCACAGATGTACTGTGACAGGGTTTGCTGCATATATAAATAAGTCAGCACACTTGTCAGTTGTATCAGAGTGTAAAGCCATCATCATGGACAAAGGACGTGATGTGACTGATTACAGTGGTGGTAGTATCTCTGAAACCACTAACTTTGTGAGATGTTCACCACTGTAGGGAAGGTGGACTTCTTATACAATGAGTGCCTCCCAATGGCATAACAGTGATGTCCCATGGGACAACTAATAATGTTATTATTATTGTTATGAATGTTATTATTAGCATATATTTGGTAAATTCTACCAGCAGCTCACCTTGTATTTCTTTTTTTGAAATATAATTTCACCCCTGATTTTCTCCCAAATGTATTTTAGAGGCCAATTAACCCCTTTTATCAACTCTCCCTATCACTATCACTTGACCGTCTTGGGAGGGTGCAGACGAGCACAGGCCTCCTCCAATACTAATGATGTCAAACCCCTTTTTTTCTGAACTGCTGGAGATACATCGCCGCCGTGAGGAAAGTGCAGATCCCTGGTTCTACTGGATCACCTGGCAGATGCCTGAGTCAGTCCACATTGTTTATAGTGCTAGGGAGAGTGCACCATCTTGCCCACCCAAAGAGAGACCACAGCCAATTCTGCTCTCTTTATCTCTTTGTCAAGGCAAGGAGCATGATTGAGATTTGAACTCATGATCCTCGGATCATAGTGGCAGCACCTTAATCATTCGCGGCCACACCTTGTATTTAATTAAATGTAGCTTTGAGTTTGCACAATACTGTACTAGTTTTAGCAAAATCACAAACTTAAATATTTGTCTCAAAGACAAATGCTATAAAAATTCCAAATTTAAGCAGTTTGTAGTTCTGAAAATAGCATGTAGAGGTTAATTAACATTTTGGATTAATGACAAGTGGATGCCCCGGAGCGTCATCATTTTAACAACAAAGCCAAATTAATGCAGTATCTTCCTGGGCTGAGTGAGCTGCACCTCACTAAAATGTGATGCTACATTGTAGCTAGTTGGCTTTCAGAGATCTTCTCCACTGATGTTGATTTTTTACTGGGCAAAGACTGGGAACATTAAGCTGTGTGTGTACTGAACTCTGTAAAACTCTTTGGGTTGAAGATGTATATGAATTAAAATATGAGAAAGATGTTTGCAGGGCTCAAAAGTGCTCCCAAATCTGACATTCTATATGATTCCAACATCCAAGCACAACTGGAATGCAGCTTTAGATTTGCAGTTTGCTTTACTATCCACAAGCGTCCATTACAAACGTCAGACACCAAACATGTCCTGAGCAACTATATTTCGGGAAACAGGTCTCCTTAATAATTGAATTCTTCCTACATTTGGGCGATCATGATTTGAAAACAAAGTAAAACCAGCCAGACAGCGTTATTACATAATATACGCAGTTCCCATCCTGTGGCTGTGCGCTCTTATTGTGTTCTTGTTTGATTCTGCTGCTTCATATCCATTTCCAGCGCCCGTCTCTGTGATTCTTATGTTCACATACAGAGCTAAGCTGAAATAAGCAGAGACGGAGACAGATTCCCAATGACAGGGGGGCTTCCATTAAAAGCCTGCACCCAGCCGCTATCCTGAGAGAGACCGAATGAATTATTGCCATGCCACGCTGTGTGCCCCGTGTAGGAACGAGCACCGGACACTTCACCACAGGGTTCACTAATCTTTAAGCAGAGACAGCACTTACTCTGCAGAGATGTTCCTGCTGAAACCCTACAGGGGTTTAAATAAGACAGCGTGGTTAACGACTCACCCCAAGGCCCAGCAGTTACTGCTCTCCAGGATGGGGCATCACTTTGAGTTCATTTTCAAGCCAGAGTTAATTATGTGGTTGCATGTTTGGCTGAGTTCCTTTGGAGACCTTAAGACTCAAGTGCTCCATTAGGATTAAAGTGAATTTGAGTGTTAATACAGTTTACACTAAGCGTCTTGCCAGCATTTTCTTATAAAATGCTGTGGATATTCAACATTAAAGTGGTTTTGATCTTAATTGCAGATTCTGAAAGCAGGATGGGGACATTATTTCACGTTTCAGACTCATATAGTCTATTCAATGAGAGGGTATCACTGCAATGAGGAAAACAAAAGCCAAACTATTGTGCTATTTTCCCAGGTTGAGTGAGCTGCGCTTCACTGAAATGTGAAGCTACATTGTAGCTACTAGCCTTATCCCACTGCTAATGACTCTTTACTGTGTAAGTGTAGAGACTCTATGGCAGCACCCCGCATACGAGGACTACGCACCTAAGACCAAGTGTTGGCAAGTCCGCTTTTTATAAGCGACTTTGGGCTTGTTTTTTCTGAAGTTGCTTGCAAATCTTGTGAGTCGCGGGTTGCGTTTTTTGGGCTTGTTTTTGAACGTGAAGTTGCTTATTCGGACTTGGCTTTTTTCCAAGTGAAACTCTTATCTCCCAGCTCCCAGCCTGCCACACATCAATCAGTGCTGTACACCATCTTGGAGAACTCATTGGATCCACTTTGCCGGACAACGAGATCAAAACACACCAAACAAAATGCATTGCATTAATAAATCATGCTGTTACATATGCAAAATGCACTTTTATTTTGATCAGAGCTTAAAAGATTTTAAGTTATTCAAAGAATTTAAGTTTTTCAAAGAATTTATTAAATCAATTAAGTTATGCAGAATTTTTATATTTAAAGTGTTTAGCATAATTTTGTTGTTGTTTATGTATAATGTCATAATAAATGTTTACCTTTATACTGTTTAAAAGCTTCTTCTGATTTACAGAAGTGGTGGGTTGCCTGTTGGGCTTATTTTGGGCTTGTTTTCATAGAGCTGGTTGCTTGTTTCTATCGCAAGATCTGGCAACACTGCTAAGACCCCCCTGGGTTAATGCTAGGTTTTAACCCCCCAACAATACATTTTGAGCAAAAATCCTTTCTTCACACACGTATCTGCCCGCAGCACAAAGCATTTGTGCTTAGGGCACCCACATGCCTAGCACCGGTACTGCTCTAGAGCCCATTAAGGCATTAACCCTTTCCCACAGAGCCAGGTTGGAAGATGGTTAGGACAGACATGCAGGGCCAGATGGATCACTTGCAGGAACCCATAGTGGACGCGCCCAGGCAAGCAAACCCTATTGGCTTTGAAACATGTCAACAAATCTGCAGGTGACCTCATCACAGCTAGCGGCTGCAGAAAAGCGATGACACATGAGGGAGAAAAAGCATTAAAAAAAAAAAAAAAAAAAAAATATATATATATATACAAGTGTCAGACGATGAGTCTGCAGTGTTATGCAACAAGCTTGCCCTGAAGAGTGTGTGTGTGAGAGAGAAAAAGAGTCAAATGTTGTTACTCACAGCTCTCCAGCTGCATAATGCATGTCTGTACATCCATGGGGAAGTTCTTCAGATCCATTGGACATGAAAGCGTCAGGGTCAATCTGTAAAACAGAGGGAAAATGCTAATATCATCTGCTGGCCATCACGCACCTCCACAGAAGTTTTGTGTTGATTTATTTGTGTTATTTGCATACATTATCATGCGCTTCAGCACATGCAGACATGCTGTATCAGTGTCAGTCCACAGTGTGAGGAAAAATTTATTTAAATCCTATGTGCATCCCGTGAATTCGTCACGCCGGGTATAAAGGCCTGCTCTAAAGCCTCGTCTGCATCAAAGCAAGACGTGAGAGAGCGAGTTGCTCGAAGCTGCTTTGAGCTGTGCATTTCCTAAGCATGGGACAGTAATATAGAGTCTGACAGCTGCAGATTGGCCATGTTTTAATTACACACACTCTCTCTCTCTCTCTCTCTCTCCCTGCGGGCCATAGCGTGGATTGAATCCTCCATCGTCTTCTATCTGCACAGCTTTCCATCATCCTTCCTCACAGGCCTGCCTGTTAGTTCAGCATCCCAACATGAGCTCCATTACACTTTCAGATGACCATATCTATGCCTCTTGTAGTTCTATAAACTGTTGCTCTGTGCACTTTGTTTAGTCTGTTCTTCTATGGGCTGCTGGAACATTCTCAATGACACTGATGTGGTGGTGGTGTGTTAGTGCGTGTTGAGTGGATCAGACAGCAGAGCTGTAAGAGTTCTTAACATCTCCAGCAGCTCTTCTGAGTCTGATCCTTGTAACACGCACTAACACACCACCACCACATCAGCATCACAGATGAGAATGAGTCATCAGCCAAACAATATCTGCTTTTTCAGGCCATTATGTTCAAACTAGATTACTTGGAACAAATGCTGATTACACAGTTTTATCAGAATATTATGACCACCTCTGGTTTGGAATGAACTTTGCCAGAGATGGCACAGATGCCATGTGACAAGATTTGCTGTATGTATAAATATGTGAGCTCACCAGTCAGTTGTAGCAGAGTGCAACACGATTATCATAGGCATAGGACGTGATGTGAGTGATGTCATGATAATAGGGTAGGGGATGAAGCATGATGAAGGTAACATCTCAGAAATCTAACTTTGTGGGATGTTCTAGAGCTGCCATAGTGAAGATGTACTGAGAATAGACTGTGTGAATGGCTGTGTTTGATCACCTGGAAATATCACACAATACTTCATACCTAAGTGTTACTGGACAACAGTTAATTCACTACTGATGCTGGTGGACCAGAAAAAAGCTGAAAGTCACCTTATAGAGTAAAGTACGTTGCCGTTCTTGAATATTCTCAGCAGTTTGTTGTCCGTGGTGACTTCGTGGAAGTGCGCCCCCTTCTCGTTAGCGAAGAACAGATCCGGCTTCCAGATGGAGTCCAACATGGAAGGGTCGAGGTCCAGGGAATCATCCGGATACTCGCTGTAAGCTAACCGTGGGTCATTCCACTGCTGCCGGAGGAAGATGTTCACTCTGTAATCCTGTGAGGAAGAGCAGGGCTTAACGTCAGTCAAAGCAAAAAGCCACTCAGCACAGAAAGGAGGAGAGAGTGGGGCCTGTGCTCTGTCTACATCAGGCTTAATGGCTGATTTACACCGGCTGTTGGAGACTCAATAGATTCCAGCAGTATTACTTAGCTTCAAGGTATCATAGCAGTCACACTGGAGATTTACAATAATACGGTCCTGGTTGTACATTTGTAGACCCTGAATCACATTCGCACTGCTTGAATTATAAATGAGCCTTTTTTACAATGCGCTTCACAGCTTGGCCTGCTGATAATGCTGAGGAATAGATGGTTACCGCCATACACAAACTCTTATGGCAATCCAAATCCACTCGTTTTAATACAATATGTGTCCAAACGTTTGTGGACAGTCATTCTAATGAATGCTTTCAGGTACTTTAAGCTGTCCATTGACACTGAATTACAAATACACACACACAGCTTGTATAGTCCCTGCAGAGAAGTGTCCCTTGTTAAAGGTCAATGCTAAGCGAAATTTGCACAAAATCACTATTCAAGTGTAACTAAAACACATAATATACTGTATGCTGTGTTATTTCACCACTCGTCATTGTTATGTGAGCACACGATTCGTATTACAAGAATAATTTGAGCAAAGTTAGTGCTCAACTGGGCAGCACAGGCTAATATTTTCCCGGGTTGAGTGAGCTGCACTGTACTGAAACTCTAGGGAATGTGTGTGTGTGTGTGTGTGTGTGTGTGTGTGTGTTAACCACACTATATATATAATAACGTAAGTATACATTGTTTTCAAAAGGGATTGCCAATACAATAGGACTAAACCTGAACCTATTGGCACCATGCCTAATGCCAGGTGTGGGCAAGATGGGTATAAAGTCCCCAGACTAAGCGGTGGAGCAGTGAAACTGTGTTCTTTGCTCCATCCAGTACTTTTGGGATCAGTTGGTGGAGTTGGGGATGAGGTGTTGGTGATGATCATCTAACATCTTGACCTCATTAATGCTCTTTTCACTAAATGCAATCAAATCCACACACCAATGCTCCACATTCTAGTAGTTAACTTGTATGCCTTGAAGCCTGCGCTAGAACCACAAAACAAGCCCCACATTTCCTGCCCCAAAGGATGTTGGGTAATGTAGCAAGGATGCTTATACCATATATCACAACAGACATGATATGACTGATTTCCAAAAGGCACCATGCCTAATGCCAGGTGTGGGCTAGAGGGGTATAAAGCCCCCCCAGCATTGAGCTGTTGAGCAGTGGTCTCTGGTCCATTCAGTACTTCTGGGTTGGGGTGATGGTGGATGAGGTGGAGATGATCATCTAACATCCCGACCTCTCTAGCGCTCTCAGCAATGCTCCAAAATCTATCAGAGCTCTAGATAATAGAGACAGTTACTCCAACCAGAGCAGCCAACTCTTTCATAAACAATGAATACGCATGTGTTACAATACTTTTGTCCACATCTAATATGTCCTTAAGTGCAAACTGAGCTACTAGTCTTGATCAGATGTTTTGGAGAAGAATGTGAAATATAAAGGAACATGTGTGGAGGCAAGGTTGCACTACATAACATACGAAGCCCAGTGTCAGATTATATTATATGTATTTCAGATATATGCTGGTATGTTGTAGCCCAGCGGTCAGAAAACTTGGCTGTGATTCAGGAGGTCATGAGGTCGAGTTCAGCTTTTGGCTACTGCCATCATGCTCTTGAGCGAGGCATTTAACCCCTCACTGCTCAGCATGGACTGACCCTGCAATTGGTAAATGTAAGTCACTCTGGGCAAAAACGTCTGCTAAATGTAGATGTTGTTTATGTGTAGAAGAGGCACGTAGCTCTCTACATGGAAAGAGTGTGTGACAGTATATATGTCAGATTGTATTATATGCTTTATTAAGATCAATGTATATATATATGTAATGTATAGCACATATTATACATCATGGCACGTGTATCATGGCATGAACAAAGGAGATTTCAGAGGATCTCAGAAAACGAGTTGTTGATGCTCATCAGGCTGGAAAAGGTTACAAAACTATCTCTAAAGAGTTTGGACTCCACCAATCCACAGTCAGACAGATTGCATACAAATGGAGGAAATACAAGACCATTGTTACCCTCCTCAGGAGTGGTCAACCAACAAATCACTCCAAGAGCAAGATGTGTAATAGTCAGCGAGGTCACAAAGGACCCCAGAGTAACTTCTAAGTAACTGAAGGCCTCTCTCACACTGGCTAATGTTAATGTTCATGAGTCCACCATCAGGAGAACACTGAACAACAATGGTGTGCATGGCAGGGTTGTAAGGAGAAAGTCACTGCTCTCCAAAAAGAACATTGCTGCTCATCTGCAGTTTGCTAAAGATCATGTGTACAAGCCAGAAGACTATTGGAAGAATGTTTTGTGGACAGATGAGACCAAAACAAAACTTTTTGATTTAAATGAAAAGTGTTATGTTTGGAGAAAGGAAAACACGGCATTCCAGCATAAGAACCTTATCTCATCTGTGAAACATGGTGGTGGTAGTATCATGGTTTGGGCCTGTTTTGCTGCATCTGGGACAGGACGGCTTGTCATCATTGATGGAACAATGAATTGTGAATTATATCAGAGAATTCTAACGAAAATCTCAGGACATCTGTCCATGAACTGAATCTCAAGAGAAGGTGGGTCATGCAGCAAGACAACGACCCTAAACACACAAGTCGTTCTACCAAAGAATGTTTAAAGAACAGTTACCGGAAATGTTTAGTTACAATTATTGCTGTAAAGGGGGGTCAGACCAGATACTGAAAGCAAAGGTTCACATACTTTTACCTCTCACAAATATGTCATATTGGATCATTTTCCTCAATAAATAAATGAGCAAGTATAACATTAGTGTCTCATTTGTTTAACTGGGTTCTCTTTATCAATGTTTTAAATTTTAGGACTTGTGTGAACATCTGATGATGTTTTAGGTCATATTTGTGCAGAAATAGAAATAAAACTTTCTAAAGGGTTCACAAACTTTCAAACACCACTGCATACATATACACTGAATATCAGTTGTCAAAAAATTGATTGACGTGTTATTCACACATGTCAAGAAAATACTGTTACCGCACCCATCTATAGAGTGATTCATCAACTAGACAGCATCAGTCCATCAGGTAGGTTAACAATTTTGGTTCTCACAATGCCAAAGTGGGTAAAATTCAAACAAAGTTACTGAGCCAAAGCCTTACTTTTGATGTGGACTTTTGGGAGGTTTTTCATGCATTTTAGAAATGTTTTGCCTGGAAACCTTTGTAGAAATCTGGCAACCCTGTTCTAAACCTCTCCTCATCCAATAGCTGGTTAATCAATTATGGCAAAGTTCATTTATTTAGGCTTTAATAAAGTACATATACATTAACTGGCCATTTCACACACCTTGTGTCTACACTGTACATCTGATGAGCTCAACTGATCATACAGGGGAACTTTGTACAGACTGTAGTTTCTCTGTATACTTTGTTCACCCTGTTCTTCAATGTTCAGGATCCTCACAGAGCAGGTATGCTTTGGGTGGTGGATCTTTCTGACACCTGCTGTGACAATGACGTGGTGGTGGTGTATTAGTGTGTGTTGCACTGGTATGAGATCGGGTCATCTTATGCAAGATAAACATAAAGTGTTTCCCATAACATTGTCAAAAAAATTCATATCAGAATGGTAACAATAATGCTCGCGTTTATGGTTCGAGATAAGAAACTAAAAGCTGTCATGTTCCAAACAGTAAAAAAAGTGAAAGGACACTCAGACTGAAGGGGACATAACTTGTCTTGCTGATGGTGATGTATGTAGGTAAAGCATGAGTGGCTCTGAGAAGAAATTCTGGAACTTTTCAGATCCGATCTATCTCTGTGTCCTTACAGTACACTCCCAGGACTGAACTCGGCAGATAGTGTGTGTGTGTGTGTGTGGGAGTGTGATGTACAGCAGTGTGTGTTGTAATGAGAGAGACAGTTGAGGCAGTTCATCTCCTCCTGTCTCCGGGACTCTTTCTGAGCATGTCGTCCACGGTCAGTCCCACCGAGACACTGTCAGCAACTCGACGGAACTCGTCTGTCTGATTTCAGCTTCATCAACAGCTGAGCTCACGTCCCTCACCACACGGTGATGATGAGGTTGGTGATGATGATGATGATGATGACCACCGAGATGTCAAAGCCTGCTGCTTTCTGCATATCGCACTTACATCAGTGTACAAAATACCAAAAGATACAGGAGTTTTAACCCATCTGTGCAGTGAAACAAACACTAGGGGGCAGTGAGCACACTTTCTCAGAGCAGTAGGCACCCCTATCCATGGCAACCGAGTAGCAGTTGGTAGTTCAGTTGCCTAAGATTAAGCATCTTAGAGAAAGATGTTTGAGGATTCAAGACTGTACTCATAATGCACATTTTATGTGAAAGCTGAGCTCACTGGTGTCGCTCAGTTATTTTGAACTTTTTAAACAAATAATTTTCTCCCCAATACATACATACACGTTACACTTATATAGCACTTTTCTAGACACCCAAGGACGCTTTACAATTGACACACTTCATATACACACACTCCGGAGAGAAGCAGCAGCCACTCGCTCACAGCGTACTCTCAACTGGTAGCGACTGTCCACCTGGAGGACAGAGGGATCACCCAGGACAGAGTGCCAACCATATCTGGGCATACACACATACATACATACATACATACACATTCATACACACACCAGGGTCATTTTTTAGAGTAGATAATTCACCTGGTCTCCATGTTTTTGGACTGTGGGAGGAAACCAGAGTCCCCGGAGAAAACCCATGCAGACACGGGGGGAACTCCGCTCAGATGGGGAATCAAACCCAAGACCTCAGCACTGATAGGTGAATGTGCTAACCACTAAGCCACCGTGCCGCACAATGGCTGGTAGCCAATCGACCTGCCCATTCATTAGGACTCTTGCTGTCACTTGTAATGTCTCTGACTCTAGGAGGGTGCAGACTAACACAGGCCTCCTCCGATTAATGTGAAGTCAAGCTCCGCCTCTTTTCCAACAGCTGCCGATACATCAACGCTGGGCAACCAACACGCTTGGAGGAAAGCGCAGGATCCCCAGTTCTGATGGATCGCCTGGCAGATGCCTGAGCCAGCTGACATTACTTAGTAGTGTTGGGGAGAGAGAGCAGGAACAATATTTACTCTCTCGGGCCCCGGCTGCTGATCACAAGCAGCAAGATCAGTATCAAAACTGGTGCTCGAGTCCACTGAGCCAATTTTAAACTTTTAATGGAAGATTGACTACTGAAACTACTGACTGCTGAAATCTCTGCATGATGCCTACCTTAGACCAGCTACTCACCAAACAACTACTATGGCTGCCACCAGATGCAATACAATACTGACCACACTGTTTGTTGCTAACATTATAATTAGTATTATTACCACCATTCTTACATTCTTGTATCACTACTATCACTATATCAGTTCACCTGATCACTGCAACAGCATCATATATGACTGCCTATCAATAACTGATAAATTGACCATAGGAGGATGGGTCACCATCAGTGTACTCTGACATTAATCCTTTAACATCCTCACCAAGAGGGAATAAATTGATTCATATTTTTTGGGGTCATGGTGGGGGGCAATGATACAAACAGTCAATGATTTTTTAAATGTACACTTTAAACATACAATGAGATTGAGATAGCATTTTATGGTCAAATCAGAACATAAACGACAAAAACTGCAATAACATCCTAATTCTGTTCACTTTCTAAACACCACACCCATCTGCATGATGGTGCAAAAGCTATGTTTTTTCAGCATTTGATCCAGTTTATTCCTTTAGCTGCTGGTTTATTTACATTTCTGACCTTTGGTTGATTTTTTTGAATAGCATACCTCTACAATTTGGACATTGTATTAAGTTCAACACCTTCTTCAATATGATATAGTGACTCATATGTGCTCTACCAATAGCAGAATGTTAAAGGGTTAAAGGTTGATTGATTGACTAACAGGTTGTACTTAATAATTGCTGTCAAATCTTCTAAAATTTGTGATTTGAGATATTAGATCCTTGAAATTATCATAATTCCTGTAAATCTGGTACAGCTTGAGTCATACTCTATACCACAATACACACAACACACACCATGATGTCTAGAAGACAATACACACAATGCAGTTTGTTGTAGGAATGTGACTTGTTGCAGAGTGAGCAGTAAACATGCAGCGACATCACACAGTGTAATTAAACTGATTGAATTTTAGTCTGAAAACATCATCTAACATGAACAGCAGCAGTAATGTGGAGCTGCAGCTCTGGCAGTGTTATTACTGCTGCATGAATGGGCCGCATCCTTAATTTAACATTTAACACATTTGCTAATACTTCACTCAGTATACACTGTGGTTCTCTCACCACAGTTCAATCTGGTTGGGGGCGGGGTTTTGGTGGGGGTGGGGGTCGCGTAGTAAAAACTTAGGTGGTGCCTCCATCGATGTTTGGGGCCCCCTACACTTTCAGCCACACCGTAAAAGACTCAAAGTACAGACGCTGCATTACCCATCTATCATTATCACTCTTCCTATCAGTGATCTGTTTTGCGAGCTGCCCAGATTTAATATCTCCCAACACTTTATCCGTGGAGGCCCAGCAGCTGTGCTGGGAATGGCAGAACATTCTGAAGAGGCCGGAGAGTAATCACATTGATCCACGGCGAGCTCAGATGTTGTTTTGATATGATGTCCCGGAAGCTCTTCAAAAGCAGATCTTTCAAAGATCCTGTAAATCTTTCATAAATACACGCTTTAGGGGATAAATCCATGAAGAGTGGTGCAATGACGTGAAAGAAATTCCCTTCATCACCAACACGGAGTAACATGCAAAAGCAGCACGACAGTTCACAACAGCCGTAATCCTCGGACAATGAATCTGACGATAGATGAGCCACCAAAACTGCAAGCAATTGTAAGTAAATGTAAGTCATTGTGGATCTTTCCTGTGCACCCAGGATATAATATAAGGTCCATTTGGTCTTTTCAAATAGTTACGAAGACTTATAAGGTCTTCATATTACACTGATATGCTGTTTATGTTTACTTCATATCTTCTCTTCAGACAAGCACTGTAAAAATAGATTACATAACCAGAGCGAGTTGCTTTGGCTTTTTGCAGCATGCTGGCCAGCCGTGGCCTGTGGGGAAACCTCAGTAATGCAGCGAATGACACAAAGCTCCAGTCCACCTCAGGATTACATCACCGAGGGCATCACTGAGTGAAGGTTACGGCTGGAGCCAGATGGCCACGCAGGGTCTTTAAGAAGTGCCGCAGTAATCCAGCTGTGGCATATGGGCTGGCCTGTCCAGAGAGACAGGCCCTCCATTCTCTTTACCTTACTGTGACACATGGCTGGCCTGAGGGACGTTACATACAGGGCAGCATATGGTTCAGAAAAAACGACCACAGTGGAAATACGCAGATGACAAATTAGAAAAGAACTTAAGAAAAGAGCTCTAAAAATGGTTAAATGTCAATAAATTAAATGTTAAATGTATAAAGAATCCACGTCAAAAATCTAGCCATCCATCCATCCACCCATCCATCCATCCATCCACCCATCCATCCATCCATCCATCTAGCCATCCATCCATCCATCCACCCAGTCATCCATCCATCCATCCATCCACCCATCCATCCATCCATCCATCCAGTCATCCATCAATCTATGACCAATCAATCAATCAGGCCCAGAGTGCCTCAGCAGGCTAAGATGCTGACACTATGCCCACAGGATTGTGAGTTCGAATCCCTGTCAGGCTGTTTGCCATTGACAGCTCTCTCTGGGCGGGTAGATGGCGCTCTCTCCCCATCAGTTCCACACTACAATGTTCGCGAGCTTAGGCTACTGACTGGTCCATCGGAGCTGGAGATCCTGTACTTTCCTCTGAGCATGTTGGCTCCCCAGTGACGGTGTATCAGCGGTAGTTTGAAAGGATGCAGCGCTTTTCATCACCTTTCTAGAGTCAGTGACATTGTAAAGTGATGAGGAGAGCCCCCTAGTGGACGTGATGGGTCAACTGGCTACTATGACACTGGGAGGGAAAAATTGGTAAACACTAGACAAAAATCTATCTATCTATCTATCTATCTATCTATCTATCTATCTATGATCTTTAAAAATTAAAGATTCTGTACTAGTCTAAAGGCTCTTTCTGGAACTTTAATATTCTGTTTAGCAACAAAAACTTGAATTTCCAAAATATTTCACTGTGATTAATTACTTTACACCGAAGACGTCTTGATCAAATATGATGTTTAATCAAGTTTTACTGAATAAAGACAAGTGAACACAGTTCAGAATTACAGACTGCAGTCCATCTTCACCCTGTTCTTCAATGATCAGGACCCCCACAGAGCAGATGGATCATTCTCAGTGACACTGATGTGGTGGTGGTGTGTTAGTGTGTGTTACAGTGGATCAGACACAGCAGAGCTCACTGCTGGAGTGAAAAAGGTGCACCAAACAGCCAACAGCATCAGGACTAGAGGACCAATACAAACTGTGCTGAGCTGCTGTTTCTGACTTTACATCTATAAGGTGGACTAAGGTAGGAGTGGACAGTGAGTGGACACAGTGTTTAACCTCTGCTGTGTCACCACACACTAACACACCACCACCACGACAGTGTCATTATGTAATAAACATGTTTAATGATGTCTCTGTAGTGGATCACATTCTGGCACAGTGTTTGTGTCAGTAATCCTCCCCCCAGCCCGTGTGGATCAGAACAAGCTGGTGGAGAGTTGGTGTATTGTTTGGAGTATTTGTTTAAAGAGGAAGAGTGGAGAGCACAGCCTCGTCAAACATGATTACAGCACAGAGAGAGTGTCCCCTCACAGAATATAACTTATTCAGAGCTAGCCAGGGGAGGAGAGTGAAAAAAAAATGTGTGTGTGTGTGTGTGTGTGTGTGCATGCCAAGTACATGCTACTTTCGTATTAACAACGTCAGACTAGCACAGATGTCCTCCAAGCACATCTGCTTGTTCTTTCACTTTATTCTCCATAATGGGATGCATGCTCGGATGTACATATGTGTACATGCACATGTGAATGCTTGAGTCTGTGTGTGTGTGTGTGTGTGTTTGTATATATACTGTGTAAAAGTGTAGGGACACCTGCTGCCCTCTACAGTCCAGCGAAAGAAACATTTTGGAGCATTGCTGTGTAGATTTGATTGCATTTGTGACATTTAGTGAGATCAGGATGTTGGGTGACCACCATTACCACCTCATCTCCAACTCCACCTCTAGTCCACTTGGCATTAGGCCTGGCACCAATAGGTTCATGTTTAGTCCTATTGGCAGTACTTCTTTACATGGACTGTGCATTTGTACAACTGTGTCAGTAGCTGAATTCATTACAAGGTGTGTCCACAAACTTTTGTACACCTTGAGTATATACTGGAGTTATTTACTGCACAGGCACATTTGTGTTATCCAGGTTAAAAGAAAAGATCCAGGTGACACTGCGGGTGCACTATTTTCACTCAAGTAGTGACACTGAAATGTTTTAAAACAATATCTGAGCCACTCAAAAACACACCACCACCACATCAGTGTCACTGAGAATGATCCGCCTGCTCTGTGAGATGGACTAAGATGGTCTGTACAAAGTGCACCTATATGATCAGTGGAGCTAAAATGGGCAAAGGATGTAAACAAGGATGTGGTTTTAATGTTATGGCTGATTGGTGTAAATTAGTGTAAAAGTTTTCGCACAATGAAAAGAAATGGAGAACATAGCAGATCATAAATCCTCCCTAATACGCCACTGCAAGAAGAGTTATTTCCTAAAAATCAATGCTAGCCAGCACATGAGCTCCATTTAAGTCATTAAAGCATGTTGGCTGTGAGTGTTATTCACTTATTTAGAGTTATTCGGTGTTGTTTAGCTAGCTCTTTCAAGCTAGCCTCGGTTAAGCTCTCCTACTAACAGCTTAATGTGGCTTAATTAATTCATTAGGTCAGACAAGCTGGAGCTCTTACATAAGCAGCCCTCAGGAGCAGGGCTCCGAGCACAGCGCTATGGCGGGTAGGGAAAAAATAGAATAATATCAAATAAAACGTGACGCTGTTGTGTCTCATGACATGATCAGTCCTCAGGGGTCTCTCCAGTGTGGTTTGGATGCTACACGCTATGGCCGCTGGGACGAACTGGGAAAGCCCTTTAGAGCACAGATCCAGCAGGAAACGTCACACTGACCCAAAGCCGCTGTTATGAGGGTGTGTATGGAGGTTGTATTGTGTCTCATTTTTGCATAATAAGAGCAAATGTGTGCAGGTTTTCTGAGAAAGGCTAAGAATAGTAAAGTTAAAGAACCAAAAAGCAACAAAGAAGCACAAAAATAACACGTTTCAGTACTGAGTAACGTCTTTCTATACGTAATTTGATACTGTTTTATATTTACTTTGACTATTTTTGATTTCAGACCATATAAAGCCAAATATTTCATCTTTTGTCAGTTCAGCTTTATTTCAAGTGTGAAAATACATCCATTCCTGAATTTCAGGCTTGCAACAGATTAAAAAAAATTGGGGGGCGCTCAAGCATTTACCACTTTGTAATGTTGCCATTCCTTCTCGTAACACATAAAAAATATGCCTTGGCACGAAGTGATGAAGTGTTGCAGGTCTTCTTTTGTTCTGCAAATTTCAAAATCTCTATTAGGGACAGGTCAGGACTGCAGACAGCCAGTCCAGTACTTGTACTCTTCTTCTACAGGCCTTTGTAATGTGCGCAGCATGTGCATTTGCATTGTCTTGTTGAAAAGTGCATCAATATTTTTGGAAAAAATGTGGTCTTGAAGGCAGCACAGGTTGCTCTGAAAACTCAGTGTACTTTTCAGAGTAAATGAGCTTTACCAAGAGCACTGACACAATCCACATACCATGTCAGACCCTGTACTGACACAACCACATGCTATGACAGACCCTGGCTAGTTGCTGATAACAGTGTTGATGGTTGTTTTCATTTTTGATCTGGAGCACTTGGCGTCCATTTCTTGCTAAAAAGATCTGCAATATTGATTTGTCTGACTATAGTACACTGTGTCATAATCCATCCCAGATGCCTCTGAGCCCAGATTAGACATTTGTGAATGTAACTGTAGTGTTGTGTTTGACAAAGGTTTGCCAAAGTCATGTCTTGCCCATGTGGTTGTATCAGCTATTGATGAATGATGGGTCTTGATGCAGTGCTGTTTAGGTATCAGAGATCAGGGGGTTCAGCTTAGGTTTACACTTTTGCACTGAAATTCCTCCAGATTCCTTCAATTGTTTAATGATATTATGCAAATCCATTCCATTTCCTCTTTGATGAACACTGAATTTAAACGTTTCAATAGATTTGAACCAAATCATATTTACAATCATTGGTTGACATCACCTGTTTGAAATCTCATAATTAATAAAATGTCATTACTAGCCCTAAATTGCCCCAACCCATTTTTTTGGAATGTACTGCAACCCAGAAATACAGGAATGGATGTATTTTAACTAACAAAATGCAGTTACCCATACAAAATTAGGCTTATGTTTGGTTCATAATGTCTGTTTGGATATGTAACTCAATTAAGTTGACAAAATCAAGGAAAGGCTCATCAATCATTGATACCATTGTAATTCTATTTGCCCTGTGTTGTCATACTGCCAGCTTATTACAGACTTAAATGCCCCGTGTTAAGACATCACATGGTGTTGATACTGATGCTGTGATTAAGAGTGATAAATGTGCCGTAGGGGTGACATTACATATGTGCATGTATGCAAACCAAGCATGACTTCAGTTATGACATTAGAGAAGAGTGAGAAACACTTACCATAGTGGTCTCAGCGATGGAGCCGAAGCTGTTGATGAATATGTTGCATGTCACATTCACAGGAGGACCTGGAGTCAGAGACCAGTGTAATTAGGAATTAGTCAATTACAGTAATAAGTTAGTGTCATTAGAAATTTGTCAAATATTTGCCCTTTAATCCTTCCTCCCATCCTGTTCTCGCCATCCTCACAGGGACATATTACAGTAACTCGGTTTGACATTTGTCACTTCTTGGCATTGGTTGTTATAAATAAGCTTCCACTTAACAGCTAAACAGCTGTATCTGCATGCATGTTTATTCAGTAACTACATAAAATGAAAACAAAATGTTTCAAATGATAAGAAAATGGTTTTTAAAGCTTACAGCTTAATTTGCTTCAGGCTGCACAGCACTGAAGGGACTTTATGTAAGTTCATCTTTCTGTGTTTTGTGCCACAAGAGGGCATCCTTCAGCAGGACAAAAACTGAGTGCTCAGTTCCGTTTGTTTACGACTCAAACATCAATACCACTTGATCAATACTTATTGTAACTGAAGGTTTATCTGAAGCAGAATCTTTAATTAGCAGCTCAGAATAGAAGCTCTCGATGGAAGAAAGCAGGTCAATGATACATTTCAGGTTACATTTGATTTTATCTTACAGATGCTCTCAAATGTTTAGAATATCACAAAACTACTGATTATCTACGTACATCATTATGATAAGCTTTAGGTCTTCTCTGTGGTTCTTTATGGATGTGAAAGCTCAAAGCTCAGCTTTCAGCCTAGATAACCAAACTGAAGATTATTTTGGACACATGATGAGAAGAACCAGCTCACTTGAGAAAATAGGTGTGCAGTTGAAGAGGACAGATGCATGAAAGAGTCATTAAGGAACCCAAAAAGAGGACAGGATATTGTGGATAAACACCATCCATATGGTCAGCAGGAGCCTGAATTGACTTGACAGCACTTAATAATAATAATAATAATAATAATAATAATAATAATAATAATAATAACAATAATAATAATAATAATAATAATAATAATAATAATAATAATAATAATAATAAACTGGTCAGTTTTAAATTTACTAAACTCTTATATTACAGTACAGTTTACTTTTTGGCTTCCATGCTTTAGATATGTGTTGAAGTTTACATGAGCTTCTAGTATTTTCTAGCTGACTCTCTCAGACAGGTCAGTGCTGAATGAAAAGCGGGAATGTTGGACTGATTTTGGGTGTTTCGACTGAATGCACCAGTGCATCTCCATGTCTGCTCAATATCACCACAGTTCTGACTGATTTGGTCTTGGATCTGTGGTGCTGGACCTACTCCATACAAGCAGAACTACTTTTAAAGTATATTACATGGTATTGCATTTATATTTTCAAATATAGTGATAATAATTTAAGAATATGTTTGATTATAATATGGGTGTATACCAGCCATAACCTACTTTTTTCTATACCAACTGACCTCTACAACCCCCGTCACAAATGCATTGTTTTGTCACATCTGTTGTGAGATTAGATTAGATCTATAGAATTATGGCATTAATCCCTTTTAGCCTGATAAATTTAGGCTGTAAAATGCTGCACATGCCTCCTTTCACCTCGTTCTTCAATGGATACAAGTAGATCATTCTCTGCAGTGACACTGATGTGGTGGTGCTGTGTTAGCGCATGGTAATTCAAATCAAACCGAGAAGAACTGATGATGTTTTAAGTCTTTAACATCCTCACCAGTTTTTTAAGTACACTTAAATTTGATTTCTGGTAAAATCAGAGAATAAACTCTCCAATAAGATGTTAATTCTGTTCATTTTTAAACACCTCACTCATCTGTGTTTTGGTGCAACAGCACTAATGGTTTTCCAGCATTTGAACCAATTTATTGCTTGTGTTATGGCTATGAAGCTCTTGGTCTGCATTCAGAAAAGAAATTGTTGCATTTCTGAGCTCTATTGGATGCTTTCTTTAGCATAAAATACCTCTACCGATTGGTAGAGATGGCAAAATCACATTGTGTTAATAAAATAGAATGACTCAAGTGTGCTCTACCAAATGGATGAGCAGAATGTTAAAGCATTAAACACATTTAAAAGACCTTAAATCTATAAGGTGGGCCAACAAAGTAGGTGTGTCTAATAGAGTGAACAGTGATTGATCCACTCAATGTGCACTAACACGCCACCACCATGTCAGGGTCACCACAGGGTGACAATGATCCAATGTCTTTTTTTGGTGTCCTGACCTTTGAAGAACAGGGTTAACAAAGTATACACTGAGTCAATGGCACTGATCAAATAGACGAGTGTAGATACAATCTAATGAAGTGGCCAGTCTTTTATAAAACATGTCCATCATCTATGAAGTACATTTGTTGGCAGAGTGTGGATTGGTCCATTCTGCACCCCAAACCACTTCAGTTTTATATCTCAGCTATCACAGAAGGTAACTGATTGTCTCTCTCATGAGAAACTCTGGTTTTGGACGGCTTTAGTCCAGCACAGTTGGTCATTTTCCTACTCAAACACACCTGAATCAACTGAGCAGTTAATTACCAGGTGTAGTAGACTGTGCCAAAGCAGTGAACTCTCTAAACTGTGCTGGACCTCAGCCTTCATTTACATGCTCTAGTGCTTTTGGGGAACTGATGCCTGAACTGGCTCCAGAAGAAGAAGTGATGGGTTACAATGTTATCTTGTGTCATTTTATAGACTTGGCCTTGTCCTGTTTGTTGGGTCAAAATGGTGTCCAATCCAATCATCATCAATCACCTCTGTCTCAGTCGTAGTATTAGAGTGGCAGTAAATCAATAATCAATACAGGATTTGGCTTTGAATTAAAGTTTCCCAATGAAACCATGTATTTATGATGCTGCCAAGCCTAATCCCTTAAAATCCAATCTCCTGGTCTATGCTTGATAATTGAAACATCTAGAACTTTATAGCAGATACTAAGTAATCACTCTTAACATCATAAGGTGGATTTTTTCAAAACATGGCAACTGGATTGATTAAATTGGAATTTAGTAGTGATGTGGATTCAAAGGACATGTTGTTTATTGTGTTAAAATGTAATGTTATACTGGGGCGCACGTGGAATTAAAAGAGGTACAGTGATACCCCAAATTTATATTTTCATGTTTGTTTTTAATCAAATGATTTTTGTTGTTTTAAGGCTATGCAGATTTTATTCTGTAATTTAATTTTGTAGTTTTATTTTTAAAACTTAGTATTTAATGTTTTCATCTTTTCTTTGTGACTCGGTGAAGTACTTTTAGCTGCATTTATGTATGAAAAGTGCTGTATAAAGATTATTATTATTCATTCATTCATTCATTCATTATCACACCCGCTTATTCCTTATCAGGGTCGCGGTTACACTGTAAAAAATTTCTGTTGACTCAACTTAACTGAGTCAAAGCAAAAAGATGACTTGACTAAGTTAAGTTGAGTCAACAGAAATTTTTTACAGTGTAGTCCCCTACCCCCTCACTGGGCGCAGGGCAGGGCATTACATTAATCAACTAAGCCCAGGACAGGGCGCCAATCCATCGCTGGGTGACACACAGAACCCCAGAACCCAAGTCCAGGGGTAGACTCGCCTCAAAGGTACAAGAGGGGCACAGACGCACCCAAAGGAGGCCCTTGAGGCCAAAGGAGGGTGTCAGGTTTTTGTACCCCTAGTCCACTTAACCCATTAGATTTTTAACAGGCATCCATGCATACACACACACACACCCAGACACACAGTGGGTCGCTACCTAACCGCGGGACAGGACCCGAATCAACTAATTACATTACGGGACGGGACGCGGGTCACTCCCCCATCCCCTGA
>BRDA01011658.1:7940-24556 GCA_036984385.1 Crenuchus spilurus | reverse complement strand
TCTCTCTCTCTCTCTCTCTCTCTCTCTCTCTCTCTCTCTCTCTCTGTGTCACTCTCTCTCTTTGTCTCTCTCTCTCTCTCTCAATCTCTCCATCTCACTGTCTTTGTCATTTTCTCTCAATCTCTCCATCTCTATCATTTTCTCCCAATCTCTCCATCTCTTACTCTCTCTATCTCTCAATTTCTCTCATTTTCTCTCAATCTCTCCATCTTTCTCATTTTATCTCATTCTCTCCATCTCTCCATTTCATTAATTTTATCTCAATCTCTCCATCACTCACTCTCTCAATATCTCCATCTTTTTCAATTTCTCCATTTCTACATCTCTCTCTCTCTCTCTCTCTCTCTGTCTTTATATATAGAATGATGTCTATATCTTTACCACTGCTTCCTGTCTGTATGTCTCTGTCTTTCTCTGTCAGTATTTCCATCTCTCACTCTCTTTCTTTTACTCTCTCAGTCTTTCCTTCTCTCATAATAACTCACAAAAATTCAGACGCACACATTCATTTCATGTTTGTGTGACATTTCTGTGGATTAACCAGTATTTTATTCACTGAGGCTGAACGCAAACACACAGTTATCTCTGAGATGTATCACCCAAAAAATCCCTCAGAACAGAACTGACCATATCACCTGTGACATCTCCAGAAAAATAATGATAGTGATGTGAGCATCCAGATCCCAAAATCTGTCAAACTACACAAACTACGATACTCTGAGAAATGACCATCACGTCAATGTTTGAACTGCACACTGATAGTTCCTCTGTGAGACCTCAAATCACACTACTCAACAATAACATATAGCATGACTATAACACAACAACCATGTTTCATTTCCCCATTTACATCATTTGAATCCATCAGAAGTCCTTTACATGCAGCATTTTATAATGAATGGACACACAGAACTGCGTGAAATGTCTTTATATTATCCTCTGGTGATCAAGAGAGAGATTGAAACCATCAAATCAATCAATTTTATCACAGGAAGTCACCCAACAGTAATGACAAATCAAACTTATTCCACCAAACACCTGCTTTCTGAACTTAAAACACTAAAAATGTCTTTAAAAGTCCATTTGAAGATATTGAAGCGTATCATTCACTGTAAATCAAATGTACAGTGTTTGTTAGTAGAATAAAGCCAAACTTAGGCACAGTAAAAGCAGAGAAGCTGATCTTTCTGTTTATTTCAGTAATGAAAGCTCTCACCTCAGCAGAGCTGCTATTTCCAAAGCAACGAAACCCCATCCAGCTCCAACCTGCAGCTTTTTCCCGCTCATCTCCACACTTCAGGCGCATAGATGCTCACACAGGCGGACTTCAGCACTTCAGCACCACGGACAGCGCTCCAGACGCGCAGCATTCACACACCGTCACACGCGCTCCGGCTCCCGCAGCCCCGCTCATCTCAGCGCGGTGAGGCCGGCATGCTGTGCGCGCTACAGGGCCGCTGTGCTCGGAGAGGAGGACGCAGAGTGAGACACAACCAGGACTCGTGGAAGCGCGAGTGATTGTGAGCTTCTGCAGGAATGTGTGTAATCCCGCCCCTGTCCTCGAAGCTCCGCCTCCCTGTCAAACATGCAACGCTAGCTTAAATACCATACACAGCGTACACACACACGCACACACGGGTCTTCCTGAAGCACATGGATGGGGGGAGTCAGATCCTGGAAGTGGGTTTCTGAAACATCCTCATCCAACCTTATACAACCTCAGACAACCTGATCCACAGCTGGAGCACAGCTCATGCCCCTTCAGCACACACACACACACACACACACACACACACACACACACACACACACACAAGAAAACTGCTGCTTCTATTTATCTCTCTGTCTTTATACATCATACACTGTCACACACTATTAAAGCAATGTGCAATGTGCTTATGGACTATATATGTTATGCTTAATTGTATATTATACACTATATATTATCTTCAGCATTATTATACAGTATATACTGCCATCCAGTATACACTGTACTCAACACACACACACACACATCAGATTTCAGCATCCTTTGAACACCAGGGAAGAAGACCAATGCAAACTGTGCAGCAACAGGTGAGCTAACAACAAGGTACGTGTGTCGAGTGGACAGTCAGTGGACACAGTGGTTTACATCTCCAACTGCTCTGCTGTGTCTGATCCACTCAACACACACTAACACACCACCATCACATCAGTGTCACTGCAGTGCTGACAGTGATCCACCATCCAAATAATCTCTGCTCTATGTTGGTCCTGATCACTGAAGAACAGGGTGAAATTAGGTCAACAGTGTATACAGAGAAACAGATGGACTACAATCTGTACATCTACAACGTTCACCTATATGCTCACGGGAAGCAGTTGTTCCCATTTTGATCTGGAGAGCCTTTAGAAGACAGCTTTCTCTCTGTAGTGTGTGAGTATTTTGGTACAGCCCACATGAATCCAGAGCTAACATGGCCAGGGGGTCTGCTAGCAGTTTGGCATTGGCTGCTGTGGGCGGCATGTTCGGCCCAGCTGAGGCTAGGTGCATCTGTGTGTTGTGTGTGTGTATGTGTGTATGTGGGTGTTTGTGTGTATTTGCCTACTCGTATTCATTGCTGTGTTGACCCTGTGCCCAACTCCGTGCCGCCACTCTGCACTGGGCCGATAAGCTGAACCGGGCGCAGACCCAAAATGTGGTGCTTTGGGAGACCAGCGTCTGTTTGCTTTTGGATCTCGATGCAGTTCAAAATTTTAAATTAGGTTTGAGGAAGTCGCCCTTCTGTTTTGTGTTGTATTCTGATCCAAACACATAGTCAGATCCATTCACATGTTGCACCCCTTTTACTACACTTTAAAAGCTTCTCTTACAATTAAGTATCATGATATTACCATCATACTAGTGTCCAAAACATTGTTCTTTAAAACCAATGGAAAAATGTACCAATGAAATACATGAACAATATTTTATTAGGCAATATGTCATGTCATGTCACATGCTGTCATCACTTGGCAGGTTGCATACTGGAGTCACTTCTCTCCAGTCCCCTCTGTCTCTGGTTGCTTGTAGCAAGCTAGCACCTGATAATCCAGTCCATGTCTTGATGTTATCCATGCATAGGTGTCAAAGGTATTCACATTCATTACTCAGGTAGAAGTATAGATATCGGGGTTTAAAAAGACTTTTACAGAAGCTGAAGTATCAACTTAAGCTTTTTATTCAAGTAAAAGTATAAAAGTACTGGTTTCAAAACTACTTAAAGTATAAAAGTGAAAGTAATGTAAGGAAAACAAATGCCAAAACTTAGGCTGTGCCACAGGGGCATATAGTGCACTACCCCACCCCCCACCCCCAAAATATTTTTTTTCTAAAAGCCATAATGACTATAATGTTATATTAAAATGGTAATGTTGACATTTTTGGGATGTACTGGCTCCCTGTTTCAGCTGCATATATGCCCCTTGAAAATGAAAACATTTTAGTCATTTAAAATATATTAGTGGACCATATATGTGTAGTACTGAGCTTACTGGAGAGTGACGAGACACGTGACGTGCAGGTGCGATGGATCGCTTACCAATAGGGTATCAGAATGGTATGTTTATACTCATCATCCAACCACAATCACATTCACTCTTTCTGGATGGCCAGTTTATCTGGATGTTTTTTGAATGATGACAAACTGAAATGAAATATGTAGCAATAACGAGGCTGTTTTTAAAATGTAAGGAGTAGAAAGTACCGATAATTACATGACAATGTAAGTAAGTAGAAGTAAAACGTTGTCTGAAAATAATTACTCCAGTAAAGTACAGATAACCAAAATTTCTGCTTAAGTATAGTAACAAAGTATTTGTACTTCATTACTTGACACCTCTGTATCTATTCAGGTTATTTTTGGTCTTCCACGTCTTTTGACTCCCTCCACAAGTCCCGTTATGATACTTCCTTCAATGCTCTCATGTGCTGCCTCATCACATGACCGAAGTAATGTAACTTGCAGAATTTAACATGCATCAGTAACTCTTTTTGAGTTCTGGTATCCCATAGACTTGCTCAGTGGCCATCATCTTTATCCATGAGATCTTCAGCAACTTCCTGATGCTCTTGTTCTCAAAATCTGGAAGCTCAGTTCAGTTGTAGATTAGTTTATGGACTAGAGAGTGAAGTGTCTAATGTTGAGGAGCGCTACAAACTCTTGGGAAGAGGAGAGTGATTGGAAGGTGATGTCTAGGATGTGAGGGGTCAGTTGTGATTTTGCCAGCATGCTTCCTCAACCTTCTGGTATAGATCTCCTAATGCACTGGCAGATTGCATATGATGATCTTCTCTGCTGTCCTGATGATGCGCTGGAGTTTGGCTTGCTCTTGGTGGAACCAAATGAGGATGGACTTTATGATCGCTGTGTAGAACTGGGTCATCAGGGTCTGTGGCAGCTTGAATTTCTTGCATTTCTGAAGAAACACCATCTATGTGGTCACCAGGAGTCAGTACTTAACTTAATAAGGAAGTATTTGTATCCCAGTAACTCCCAATGAGCAACAGTTTTTGGCCACGTTTCCTTAGAGGGCCACCAATTAAACTAGCATCACATTTTCAGAGCAAGTCCAAAGGATCATTCTGGGAAGCCCAGATGATTTTAACTTATAGACTATTGAGTAATGCTCCATATCCTCCTCTTGGCAGTTCAGCATGAGACTACATCTTTCTGCGGCATGTCGCCAGTGTGTGTATGCGTGGGCGAGTGTGAGATGGATGAGAAGAGTATTGCTAATGGCCTAGTGTGGACTCTGTCAATTACAGGGCCACTGTGCATGCCCCCTGCATAATTTCAGCTGCCCTCGCTGAGCAAGCCTCTGCTCCCTGTCGAAACGGCTCCAGTGTGAGGCTCCTTTATGGTCTAATCACTGTCTGCATGAAAATAGATTGAAGTCGAGGAGTTCCTCCATACTGACAGAAGAAGAGCAATTTAGCCTTTTAAGTGGAAGACTGTGAAACTCAATTTAGAAAGTGGGCAAACTCAGAAAAGGCTAATCAGACCATAGGAGATAATAGGTCTATTATTCATGGTGATCGTGCGCAATCTTAACTATTGTTGCTCATTGGCTGCTTTATTGGAAACCCCTCCCTTGTTGCTCACACATGGTTAAAGCATGTCTGTTGATGCAGAGTTTGGGTTAGTCATGCTCTAACCCTTCATCAATGGTCAGTTTCTGACCACAGAGCTGCTCTTAACCTTGCAGTCACACTGATGAGTAATGATCTTAGCAATACTGCTTCATCTTCACATCCATGGCAAGATGATGGAAACATCTCTTTGAGATTTTGGTCTATGTTGACATGCATACATTTTTACGGGTAATATGGTAAATACCATCCGGGTAGAACTATGTTTTTTGAACACTACCATAACATCATTGTACTACAATACACAGCAAATCTGCTAGTGTTAAATCAACACTATTAGAGTTAAATTAACACTGAGGGTGTCAAAATGTAACACTCTCAGTGTTAATTGAACTCTAATAGTGTTGATTTAACACTGGCAGATTTACGGTGTAGTAATACTAGTAATGCAACTCATTTTACCAGTAATACTACTAATAGTCGGTGTTGGGGATACAAAGTAATGCATTGCAGTAATGTGATCACATTTTCCTGAAACTAAGTAAAGTATTACAATTAATCGCATTACTAAAAATGACAAGACATACTTGCATCATTTACACTCACACTGTGTGCTGAAATAAGATGTTATGTGTGTTTATGGTGTACTGTACTGCTGTGAACTCCACTCTGTGTTAACTCAGCTGTAACGATGCTAACATTAAAAACGTCTGGATAAAAGATAAAAGTCCCAACAGCTCAGTTCATTTAGTTTTATTTCCCCATTCCACCTTAAATAGCAGAGCCTGAATGTAACTGCTGCACAATTTAAGGTGGAATGGGAAGATGTTTATGAATAAGAAGCTGATTTCATCTTTGTGTTTAAATGTAAACTGTGTGGTTAGTTCAGAATTATTTTTTTGAGCTGTAAGTGTTGTTCACAGGCCATGTTCTGGGTGTACTGTTAGCATTAGCTGTTAAAACCCTCTGAGACTGAGTTCTTCTGGTAGAGATTACTTTGGGTTTTATAGAGTAATGTAGAAGTAATGGGATTACTTTGCTCATAAAAATAATAAGTAAAGTAATCTGATTACAATTTTAAGAGGTAATTAGCCATTTTTAATGGATTACTTTTTCAGTTGACCTCTACTAATAGTATTTACTATAGCAATATTAGCTGTATTACTGTAGCATTAGTGTCACACCCCCGCCTCTGCCATGTCATAGCCCCACCTTGTTTCTGTCCACATGCATGTGTTTTGTTTCCCATGTGCTGTCCCTGTGTCCCCGCCCTAGTCTTGTCATGTCTCGTTAGTGGTAACATCTGTCTTGAGTGGTCACCTAGCCCCGTGTATTCTCCCAATATGATTGAATGTGTTATTTAAGCATCCTTGTGTCTCCAGTCCTTCATCGGTCATTAATTGGTCATTATACAATAAGTTGTTTAAGCCTGTGTTGATTTAGCCACTGCTTTGTCTTTTTCATGTTTTATTAAGTCACCGTGTTCTATTCAGAGTGTGTTTTGTCACTAATAAATATTTTGTTTGGACACCTGCTGCATTTGTCATAATGCTCCAGCCAGTTCGTTACAATTAGCTTTAAAGTATCATGGTATTGCCATCATGCTTGAATCCAAAAGACAATGGCAATACTATAATGCAACAGTGATAGTAGAGTTTCATCCTACATCCATGAGAATGATCCACCTGCTCTGTGGGGGGTCCTGACTATTGAAGAACAGGGTGAACAAAGTATACAGAGAAACAGCTGGACCACAGTCTGTAATTGCAGAACTACTAAGTGTACCTATATGCTCAGTGGAGCTAAAATGGACACTGAGTGTATTGTTTGTTATATACTCTTTGTATTGCAGTTCATTGTTTTCTACTGCACAGGCTTGCTCGTGCAGACGACTGCTTATTTTTGTAAACAATGGCCTTGTATATCACACTGAGACCCTGGAGGAACATTATTTCATTGTTAACTTATTTATAGCTGACAAACAACTCCTTGGTCTACATCTTAATATCTACTGGCACTACAGCAGAGGCTATTATCTCAGCCCTAACATGTTACATGACAACAGGTATAAACTTTAGCCCAATGAGA
The DNA here is from genome assembly GCA_036984385.1 of Crenuchus spilurus. Lineage (NCBI taxonomy): Eukaryota > Metazoa > Chordata > Actinopteri > Characiformes > Crenuchidae > Crenuchus > Crenuchus spilurus. The sequence continues at coordinate 17,355 of BRDA01011658.1, read as the reverse complement.
CATAAGCTTCTCATCATAATTCATAACAGATTCAGAAAGCTTCTGCAAGACCCTTTGACCTCATAGGATTATTTTAGATATTAGATGACTAAGCCACCTATATCGGCTATCGTGCAGTATTCAGTGATTATGGATGTATGCCAGATCACATGACATTAGCAGTGGATGTGTAAAAAATGTCAAGAGGGATGGGTGATCATTTTAATATCATGGTTTTATATCTCATTTTAGGTCACAAAAGTGCTGGATTAAAGCTATTGTATTGAATCATTGTAGAATATATTATGCACATCTGAATAGAACATACAAACCCTAAATATGTCAAAAATAAATATTTATCCTCTATTATCTCATATGAGATATTCAGACTGCCTAATTGAATGCAAAGCTTGCTGCCTGTACTATATACGGGTAGGGCATTCAAATGGCATAAATGTAAAAGATGGCTGATATAAATATAAGTAGAATAACATAAAGGTGAGAATGCAAAAGAACCACAATTAGCATCGCTTTCATTTTACACAAGTGACTGGAGCTATAATTTTGATGAATAATTGGCTCTACACTGATAATTCATGTTTTGTCATCTTCATTTAATTTGTTAATATTGATTGAATATTGGTCTTGATGGCAGCATTTGTTGCTCTAAAATCTCTGTGTACTTTTCAGAGAGTAAATGAGCTTTACAATGAGCACTGACACAACAACATACCATGACAGACCCTGTACTGACAAAACCAAAGGTGTCAAAAGTGTTCACATTCATTACTCAGGTAGAAGTATAGATACTATTGTTTCAAAAGACTTTTATAGAAGTTGAAGTATCAACTTAAGCTTTTTACTCAAGTAAAAGTGCAAAAGTATTGATTCCAAAAGTAAAAGTAATGTAAGGAAAACAAATGCCAAAACTTAGTCTGTGCCACGAGGGCATATAGTGCACTACCCCACCCCCCACCCCCAAAATATTTTTTTTTCTAAAAGCCATAATGACTATAATGTTATATTAAAATGGTAATGTTGACATTTTGTGTACTGGCTTTTGTGTACTGGCTACCTGTTTCAGCTGCATATATGCCCCTTGAAAATGAAAACATTATAGTCATTTCAAATATATTAGTTGACCATATATGTGTAGTACTGAGCTTACTGGAGAGTGACGAGACATGTGACATGCAGGTGTGATGGATCGCTTACCAATAGGGTATCAGAATGGTATATGTTTATACTCATCATCCAACCACAATCAAATTCACTCTTTCTGGATGGAGCAGTTTATCTGGATAAGATGTTTTTTGAATGATGACAAACTGAAATGAAATTCGTAGAAATAACGAGGCTGTTAAAATATAAGGAGTAGAAAGTACCGATAATTGTATGAAAATGTAAGTAAGTAGAAGTAAAAAGTCATCCGAAAATAATTACTCCAGTAAAGTATAAAAAAACAAAATTTCTACTTAAGCATAGTGACGATGTATTTGTACGTCGTTACTTGACACCTCTGGACAAAACACCCATACCATAACAGCGGCCTTGTTATCTCCAGTCAGGAGCACAAATTTTCCCTGTCTCCTAAAATAGGTCTGAAATACTCATTTGTTTGACAACTGTACATAATTACCATCACATGTTGATGTCATCTATTTGAAATCACATCATTTCATTTATTAACTATTTACTAGCTCTAAACTGTCCCAACATTTTTCGGAATGTGATGCAGAAATGGATGTACAGTATATTAATAAATGGCCAAGCAAAGCATAAAATATCTTGGGTTCCTACAGTCTGCAATGAAATAAGTCAATGTCAATGTAAGAAACAGTTTTTATTGGAATTTTCCTAACTGTCCCAATGTTTTCTGATGTGGGCTGTAGAAGAAGACACTGAAATATTTATAATTAAATTCCTGTAAAAATCATGTCACAGAGCCTTTTTCTGGGAGGTAGACCATTTACTGCCAAATGTGGTGAATATTCATCATTTAAGCAGGTTGTTCTTTAATTATAGATTCTTAAAAATGGCAGGAAGATGTTGACATTGTGGATTCATGTAACCATGTGAGGTGAACTTTCTGACCAGCGTGAGTGCACAAGAGTGATGAAACTTTCATACCAAAGCTGAGTTAATGTACTATTTCCTGGGTTGAGTGAGCTGTGTCTTGTTGAATGTGATGCTACACTATAGCTACTGGGTTTACTGAGATGTTGAGTATCTCTAGGTCACTGAGTAGACAGATTTCCCCCTATTTATCTGTCCATCTGTCTGAATCTTTGTAGTTTCCAGTCTAATTCACAACAATATCTGGGATCCGAGTGGGATTTCTGCTGGGCTGATTTATAGATTTATACAGAAGGATTACATTGTGCTTAACTAGCTGGTCATACACTCCAGCTCACACAACCTTTACTCACACACATCTCTGTAGGTGTCTCCTTGCCTCTTCACACCTCACACATTTAGAAAATAAGCTTAGCATTCGCGGCTGCCATATGCAAAGAATATTGCAGTGTATTGGCTGGCACAAAGACAGATTGCTCAATTACAGTAGCGTGACCAGTCAGTAGAAATATCCAATATGTAGCAATATGTTGTGGGTAAGATGTTTTAAGAGTAAATGAGTTACTGAGAACATTTATTCTATGAAAATCTGAAAATTAAACAAAATTAAGCTTGTTTAACTGATATAAGTTCAAAGTTTGTATATACAGACCTACTATATGATCCTATACATTAATGAATGATTAATTATTTACTATAGACATAGTAACAAACTATACTACCATGTGAAACAACTATTTATTGTGAGATTTATCAGCAGTATACACTCATGTCAGAATATTTTGACCACATACCTACTATAATAGTGGGAATACTCACATTTCACTTAATAGTGATTCCTGACAGTTTCCTTGTTACTCATATGTTCATTATACTCATTCTCGTCTGGCATCAATGGCCCATGGGGCATCACTGTTATGTAGTTCGGTCACACTCAATGTACAAAAAGACCATTTTCAGTTCACCTTCACTATGGCAGCTGCAGAACATCCCATGATGTTAGTGGTTTCTGAGATGCTGCCACCACCATGCTATTACCCTATTTTTACTAATGGTTTTTCAGCATTTGATCCAGATTATTCCTTTGTGGCTATGAAACTGCTGGTTTTCATTCTGACAAGAAAGACATTTCTAGTGACCTCTAATGGATGTTTGTTAGCATAACATAACTCTACCAACTGGTAGAGATGGCACAATCACACTGTGTTAAGTTCAAGACTATCTTCAATAAGATATAGTGGCTTAAATTTGCTCGATCAAATGGTTGAACTGAATGTTAAAGGGTTAACTATTTTAATGCTCTTTAAATCATGGACACTAGTTTGCTTGCTTCTTTCAATCAATTTTGTCTTGATGGTAACACAGTCTTGTTGTATAAATGTTGTGCTAATCAAATGAAGGTGATGTGACTTTCGTTTTGGAGAAATTTCATAAAAGCTACACACCACTTGATCATGTGCTTTACGTTGTGCCTAATAACATTCCTTAACTGCATTGAAATGGCTTATGTGGATTAAATTAACATTGAAATAGGACTTAATATTCAAATGGTCTTTAATAATAATATAATTATAATAACATAACATAATGGTCTTTAATAATGTCCATCATTCATTTCTTTTCTCCTGATCAGGTGGTAACGTCATCTGCATGGAGACCTGCTTTGTGCCTTCTGAATGTAGTTTGTTATCCAGTATGACAACATGAACACTTCCTCCTGTACTGTGCAGTTGACACGCCCATCGCTCCTCCTGCTTCTCGCCTCTCCTCACACTCTGTCTCAGAACTGCACTTTCCAGAAGTCCTAGTGCTCCTTTGCGTCCATGTGACAGTTCTTCCCAATTATTTCCATATGGACCCTAATATATGTGGCACCTATTTCTCCAGCTGTCCCCATTCATACTCTGATTACCTTGACTACTTAAGCCAAGCCTGGGAAATGCTTCTTTGTATTGTCATGCCCTGCACACTCTAACGTAGCCCTCTGTCTCTTACCTTTCAAGAACCTGTATATGTTTGTTTTGTTACCTTGTTAGCTTCCACAGCTTATTAGCTCCTTAGCTGAATTATCCTCTTTAATGTGAGGCCTGTCAAACCCTATGTTTAGATTCCCTGAGTTAACCTGTGTAGATTGAGGCCTGACGGCCCTCTGTTTATCTTATCTCTATTGAGCTTATTTTTCTGTTTGTTTCTGTTCTTGTGGGTACATTCTCTTTTGCTCTGTTCATTATTAAATTCAATTTTGTCTTACCCTTGCGTACATCTTTCCTGATCCATGGCACAGCGATGAAATATTATACAACACTTCCTCCTGTACTGTGCACTGATACATTATACAACACTTGCTCCTGTACTGTGCACTGATACATTATACAACACTTCCTCTTGTACTGTGCACTGATACAATATACAACACTTCCTCCTGTACTGTGCACCGATACATTATACAACACTTCCTCCTGTACTGTGCACTGATACATTATACAACACTTCCTCTTGTACTGTGCACTGATACATTATACAACACTTCCTCCTGTAATGTGCACCGATACATTGTACAACACTTCCTCCTGTACTGTGCACCGATACATTGTACAACACTTCCTCCTGTACTGTGCACCGATACATTGTACAACACTTCCTCCTGTACTGTGCACTGATACATTATACAACACTTCCTCCTGTACTGTGCACATATACATTATACAACACTTCCTCCTGTACTGTGCACATATACATTATACAACACTTCCTCCTGTAATGTGCACCAATACATTATACAACACTTCCTCATGTACTGTGCACTGATACATTATACAACACTTCCTCCTGTACTGTGTGCTGATACATAATACAACACTTCCTCCTGTCCTGTGTGCTGATACATAATACAACACTTCCTCCTGTACTGTGCACCGATACATTATACAACACTTCCTCCTGTACTGTGCACTGATACATTTTACAACACTTCCTCCTGTACTGTGCACTTATACATTATACACTTCCTCCTGTACTGTGCACTGATACATTATACAACACTTCCTCCTGTACTGTGCACTGATACATTATACAACACTTCCTCCTGTACTGTGCACCGATACATTATACAACACTTCCTCCTGTACTGTGCACTGATATATTATACAACACTTCCTCCTTTACTGTGCACTGATACATTTTACAACACTTCCTCCTGTACTGTGCACTGATATATTATACAACACTTCCTCCTGTACTGTGCACTGATATATTATACATAGATCTCTGCACAGTTCTCTGAGTGACATAACCAATGTCCTGTGCTGTGTCCACAAGGATAACTGAGGACTTTAATGTCTCACTGCAGGGACAGGCAACCAATGTGGACAGCTGTATTGGCAGCGGCCTCCACTCTTACAACCATGGATATTAGTCATCAGAAATGAACACCCATCTACCTGCATATCAGTATTTTTTCACACAGACTGAGGTTTGTTTAATCCACATTTCATCACTAGATCTTCATTAGTGTTAAAGTTACTCATGATGGTTTGAGTAAAAAAGCAAATGACACACCCTGTATAATTGTGCATCAATGAACCAATGACATCGTTGCAGTTTATTCTTCTGTGTGTTTTCCTCCATGAGAGCTCTTATATGTCCCTGACGTCTCTGTTTGAAACTAAACCTAAAAGCCGGTGGCAGCTCACCTCTGTAAAACGGCACTGCACCACCCACACTCTCCACACTCATCAGAAGACAAAAATCTGAACCGACTCCCTCTGCGGTCGGGCTGAAGCACAGTTTGGTGTCGTTCCTCACACTCAGGGGGTATGCTAATTCAGGGAGCTTCACAGGGATAATGATTTCCTTGTACTCAGCCAAAAGGGTTGTGCAGCAAATGCCAAATGGGTCACGCCAGAAATGAAACCTTCAGATGCGTCAGAGAGAGTCGAGGAGCAGAACAGTGCAAGAAATAAGAAATATTGACTTATTTTTTCTTACTTTTTCTACCCATATTGCTCTTATGGTGTTTATCCTGTTTAATTCATTAATCTGCAGGCTTATTAAGTCATGAAGCTGAAGATTTATTACTCTGTGTCTATTATGCACAAGTGTGTGAACTCTGGTTTTATTTTTTGTAACTAATTTCTGCCCATTTTAATGTTTAGTTGTTGAATATAACATAACAGACACAAAACATGGCACATGAAGTTTACTTCAACAAATAAGTACAAAGTGTGCCAAAGAAATGTCATATTTAAATTGTTCCCTGTAGAAGATGTCTTAAATTCATGTAGAAAATCAATAAAATGTGTAATATAACTAGGGTGCAAAAACTTTTTCACAAGACAATTTGTTAAATTTGTGTTATTGTTAAATATGGACAAAATTTACAGAATGTTGGCAGGAATCCCATTTAACCCAAAGAAAACTGTAATACAAAGTGTTGCTGAATGTGGAAATTTTGATTATGCTATTAGGAATATTCTAATGTGACATGCTCTTTGGGGAAGCGGAGAGATGGGGCCACAAAGATCAGGTGTTTTGCTCAGGACTGAATGATAAAAAGTGATTTTATTGACACATTTGCATAATAACCCAGTCACCAAGCTCCAAGCCAATAAATATAAACTTTATTTGTTTATGGAGTTCCAATGAAGAATTTCCCATACAGATGTGTCAGAGTTCCCATGCAGATGTGTTAAGGGGGAGTTCCCATGCATATTTGTAAGGGGCAATCCCATACAGATATGTAGGGAGGAGATCCCATGCAGATTTGTTAAGGGGGAGTTCCTATGCAGATGTGTAAAAGGGGAGTTCCATGGGCGGCGCCAGTGGGGGTGCTTTTGCTACCTGTATGATGGCCATAGCACCCCCACAGCACCCCTAAGAAAATTGTGATTTATATAGAATATAGAGTTCGCATACAGATGTGTAGAGGAGGAGTTCCCATACAGATGTGTAGAGGAGGAGTTCCCATGCAGATGTGTAGAGGAGGAGTTCCCATACAGATGTGTAGAGGAGGAGTTCCCATGCAGATGTGTAGAGGAGGAGTTCCCATGCAGATGTGTAGAGGAGGAGTTCCCATGCAGATGTGAAGAGGGGGAGTTTGCATACAGATGTGTAGAAGGGGAGTTCCCATGAAAATGTGAAGGAGGTTCCATGTAGATGTGTTAAAAGGGAGTTCCCATACAGATGTGTAGAGGAGGAGTTCCCATGTAAATGTTAAGAGGGGGAGTTTCCATACAGATGTGTAGGAGTTTGCATACAGATGTGTAGAAGGGGAGTTCCCATGAAAATGTGAAGGAGGTTCCATGTAGATGTGTTAAAGGGGAGTTCAAAGCAGATGTGTTAAGGGGGATTTCTCATACAGATGTGTTAGAGTTCCCATGCAGATGTTTAAGGGGAGTTCCCTAACAGATGTCTGAGAGAAGAGATAAGCTGTTATCTGAAATGACCGAAGTCTGAGCTTGTAGATGGAGAAAGCAATAACATTAATGTACTTTAGTGAGAAGAAGAATTTAAAAACATTGAAAAATAGGAGTTTAACTAAATAAACAAAGACTCTCATTGCAGTTGTATCAGTTGGTACAGTTTAGAGACTAAACAACCTTTATTTGCTTACTTGTATTCCAGAATACTGAAATTTCAGTCGTTACAGGACTCTGACTGTGCTTGAGGTTAAATGTTTTAAGGTTAAACAAAACAGACAATTTACCCAGACAAATCCAGGCCTACAAGCAAAGTGTCAACCCATCTTCTCAGCGTCTGGTTATGTAAGTCAGTGGCACTTGCAGGTGTACTTTCTGTCTTATTTCATCTTTTCTATTCTCACATGTTTGTTTGTTGTGATTATTTCTGACAAGTCTGAACCTTTGGCATTTGTGTGTTTTTCTCTGGATTTCTCTACATCCGAGAGTCCTGTGACCTTAACCAAATGTGAAGAGCTTCCTTCCAGTTCACGAAACCCAAACTTACGCTTCACTCGCCACTAAAGAGCTCCACTGAGGCTTTGGATGGCCAGAGCGTTCCTGAAAACCACGCAAAACGCCGAGCAAGATTGTGACTCATCTTTGTAAAGTTCACGAGGGAAGAGGCTAAATAAATGAACAGATAGATGGATAGATAAATGAATAAATAAGCAGCCAGTTGCATCAGCATAAGTGTTGCAACCAGTGAGGGGTAAACTCACAATGTAATGCTTCGCAGGCGGTCAAGTTAACCGACATATTTAATTCAGTTGCCTCCATGCTGGAGATGCTAATCCTTTTATTCTCCATCCAACCGAATGAGGCTTCCCTTGGATGCTGCTGCATATCTAATGTCCTAATCTGACAGTGGCACAGACCAACAGGCTACAGATAAGCAACACAGTCATTTGCTTAATCGCTGGGATGTGTTCGTACTTTCTCTGGTGAAACGTGCAGATGCCCCTGATCTCACGGTCTCTGTGGAGATAAACATGTTGGCCAGAAAACATCTGTTTGGGAACCTGGTGGATGGAAGACATATAACTTCAACATACATAACCAGTCTAAAGCTTTTTTTTATGAATGTTGTTGGATTACAGCTCATGCATGAATATTTCAATAGAAATGCTCTGAGTAATGCTCCCCGACACTGATGGAACATTGACTGCTGAGACTCCTGACTGCTGAGATCACTGCATGATGATACCCCTACCTGCCAAAGGTGTCAAAAGTATTCACATTCATTACTCAGGTAGAAAGCTTTTTAAGCTTTAAGCTTTTTACTCAAGTAAAAGTATAAAAGTACTGGTTTCAAAACTACTTGAAGTATAAAAGTAAAAGTAATGTAAGGAAAACAAATGCCAAAGCTTAGGCTGTGCCACAGGGGCATATAGTGCACTACCCCACCCACCACCCCCAAAATATATTTTTTCTAAAAGCCGTAATGACTATAATGTTATGTTAAAATGGTAATGTTGACATTTTTTGGGATGTACTGGCTTCCTGTTTCAGCTGCATATGTGCCCCTTGAAAATAAAAACATTTTAGTAATATAAATATATTAGTGGACCATATATGTGTAGTACTGAGCTTACTGGAGAGTGACGAGACATGTGATGTGCAGGTGCGATGGATCGCTTACCAATAGGGTATCAGAATGGTATGTTTATACTCATCATCCAACCACAATCACATTCACTCTTTCTGGATGGCCAGTTTATCTGGATGTTTTTTTGAATGATGACAAACCAAAATGAAACACATAGAAATAACGAGGCTGTTTTTAAAATGTAAGGAGTAGAAAGTACCGATAATTACATGAAAATGTAAGTAAGTAGAAGTAAAAAGTCATCTAAAAATAATTACTCTAATAAAGTATAGATAACCAAACTTTCTACTTAAGT
>BRDA01011656.1:0-32100 GCA_036984385.1 Crenuchus spilurus | reverse complement strand
ATATTGACATTTGCCATCTCCACATCATTGCATTCAGTTTTTATTCACAATTTGTATAGCGTCCCAACTTTTTTGGAATCCGGTTTGTAAATGAATGTCTTATCACAGACTGGTAGACACACAGACACAGATTCACGTTAATGTATTTTAATATGACAGACATGGGCAGAACAAACATCCCACATGTTAACAGCTTACAGTGTCAGGTGAACATGGACTGCTGGCCAACTTGTAAAACGCTGGTTTTACAAGTCTAGACGCTGTTTGACGCTGTGTGCCAATCACACGTAAGCAAGAAATGGCAGAGCCAGTCGATGAGCTTGTGGGTGATTTTAAAGGGAAGCAGGCTTCTGATTGGGTGGCCGTTTTTCGCTGGGTCCTAGTGCTTGACCTGTCTTCATTTAATATAGTATACCATTTGAAAAAGTGCAGGGGACATGTACCCCCTCACCCCCTCCCCAAATTACATCTCAGGTGCACGGTATCTCTTTAGTGACAAACAAAAACAATTAGGCATTTAGTTGTTTTTTTTTTTTTTTTTTTTTTTCAACCTCTTTTGGCTCTGGGCCCCCAAGCAAATGTGTGGTTTGCGTGGTGGTTAAGGCTGACACTGCATGTATATGAGTGTTGCAAGTATGTGAACCTTTGCTTTCTGCATTTGGTGCAAAACAATAATGGCACAACAAAATGTTTCCCGTTATTATTGATCAGTTCTGCATATCAGCTTGGTGGAATCCATGAGCTGCTTGCTTCAGGTCACATTTCTATTGGATTAAGGTCAGCACTTTGACTTGGCCTTTCTAAAACATGAACTTTATTCTTCATTAGCCATTCTTTGGTAGAACAACTTGTGTGGTCCTTTTGGACAACATCAGCTTTCTCCTTGCAACCTTGCTATGCACACCATGATTGTTTAGTGTTCTGATGGTGGACTCGTGATGTTACCTTGGGTTTTGTGTGATATTTGTCTTGTGTGTTGTTTTTGGTTCTTGTTATCTGCTTTTAGAACGTGTGGGTCTAATTAAAGTTGAGTTCAAATTGATGCAGAAATATAGAGAATTATGAAAGGTTTACAAACTTTCAAGCACCAGTTTTTGCATTTCTATAATGCACAACATAAACTAAAAGTTGAAAGTGATACATTCTTCTTTAACTGGCATTGTCAGTAAAATTTTATAAAGATATGTAAGTCAACAGAAAATGATTGGTCTCTATATTGTACCATTGGCACCATCAATGTGGTTAGCTATTAAACTTCCTTCAGATGTACATGCACCCAAGAGGAAGTTTTTCTGACACTCTGAAATATGCCAACCAGATATGCAGGCATTCTTCAGAGTTCTAACATATCCAAAAAATAATCTCCTAAGGTCTTGAAATAATTAACTTTTTTTTTTATCTATCTGATAAGTTGTAGACTAGTGTGAAAAGAGTAATTGTGAGTGTTAAAGTAGTTCACAATAGTCCTTCTATCAAAAAATGGCCAACCATTAGCCGTCTTGTTCAATTAATTTATTTCACCCAAATTGTTCAAATAAACAGGTTATTATTTTTCTGTTGTTAAAGTTTTGCATTACAGTGGTATGAAAATGTTTGGGCACCCCTGATCATTTACATGATTTTCCTTTATAAATCATTGGTTGTTCAGATGTTACATATATCATATCGCAGACAAACACAGTGATATTTGAAAAGTTGAAATGAAGTTTATAGGATTTACAGAAAGTGTGCTATAATTATTTAAACAAAATTAGGAGGGTGCATAAATTTGGGCACCCTTGTTTTATTGATTTGAATACAATTAGCACTAATTATTGGAACACACAATTTGTTTTGTAAGCTCATTGACCCTTGACCTACATATACAAGTGAATCCAATTATGAGAAAGGGTTAAGGTGGCCAACAGCAAGTTTTTCTCCTTTTTGCATTTTCTCTGAAGAGTGGCAACATGGGAGCCTTAAAACAACTCTCAAATGAACTGAAAACAAAGATTAGTTTAGGGTAAGGATACAAAAAGCTATCTCTGAGATTTCAGCTGTCAGTTTCTACTGTGAGGAAATGGAAGACCACAGGCACAGTTCTAGTTAAGGCGCAAAGTGGCAGGCCAAGAAGAATGTCAGATATGCAGAGGCAAAGGATGATGAGAACAGTCATAGTCAATCCATTGACCAGCTCCAAAGACCTACAACATCATCTTGCTGCAAATGGTGTCATTGTGCATCGTTCAACTATTCAGCGCACTTTGCACAAGGAGAGGCTTGCACACACACCACAGAGTCGCTTGAGGTATGCTAAAGCACATTTGGACAAGCCAGCTTCATTTGGGAATAAGGTGCTGTGGACTGATGAAACTAAAATTGAGTTATTTGGACATAAACAAGGGGTGGTATGCATGGCAGAAATAGAACACAGCATTCCAAGACAAACTCTTGCTACCCACAGTCAAATTTGGTGGCGGTTCCATCATCCTGTGAGGTTGTGACCAGTGCAGGTACTGGGAATCTTGTTAAAGTTGAGGGTCGCATGGATTCCAGTCATTATCAGCAGATTCTTGAGAACAATTTTCAAGAATCAGTGACAGAGTTGGAGTTGTGCCAGGGCTGAATACTTCTGCAAGACAAGGACCCTAAACACGGCTCAAAATCTAAGGCATTCATACAGAAGAACAAGTACAACATTCTGGAATGGCCATCTCGGTCCCCAGACCTGAATATTATTGAAAATCTGTGGTGTGATTTAAAGTGGGCTGTCCATGCTTGGAAACCCAAAATACCTTAAACCAGAATCCAGACTCTCATTGGAAGCTATGTGATGCATTTAGAGGCTGTTATTTCTGCAAAAGGAGGATCTACTAAATATTGATGTAATTTTTCTGCTGGGGTGCCCAAATTTATGCACCTGCCTAATTTTGTTTAAATAATTATTGCACACTTTCTGTAAATCCTATAAACTTCATTTCACTTCTCAAATATCATTATGTTCATCTGCTATATGATATATTTAACTGAAATTGCTGATCCGAACAACCAATGATTTATAAAGGAAAATCTTAAAATTATCAGGCTGCCCAAACTTTTTCATACCACTGTAAATGTTAATGCATGGTGTGAGATTGATTTCCCAAATTATATTGGATCACTGTTAGCTTATCAAAGAATGATTTTGTTTTCATCTATTTCAATGTTTCAACAGAATGCAAAGCAGACTGCTGAGGAGTTTGTGAAAGTTATTGAAAATGCAGAAAATGAATACCAGGTATGAGACAGTAATTGAATCAAAGACACTTAAATCCTGCTGAAGCACAATATTGGATGTAAAATGCTGAAACTAAGAGATGTGCTTTCTTGGTCCCTCAGACGGCCATCAGTGAGAACTACCAGACCATGTCGGACACCACCTTTAAGGCCTTACGCCGACAGCTTCCTGTCACTCGCACCAAGATCGATTGGAACAAGATCCTTAGCTACAAGATCGGCAAAGAGATGCAAAATGCTTAGACCTGACCTGGCATGCCCATCCCTCTGCTCACATTACAAGCCAAGAAATGAACTGAGAGGGGCCCGAGCCTGAGCTCAAGGCTGAGGCCAGGCTTAAAGCACAGGTTCCTATGAAAAATGTGCTAAGAAATTTCATTTATTTTTTTTTCTTATTTCACAAAAGCCAAGGTTTAACCTCAGCTAAAGAGACTGCCTCCTTTTCTGTATCTTCAGAAGGTTGTGAGCTTGTTCTAATAATGGGTTTAGTAACAGTCCTTACTGTTGAACAAATACCTCCTGCAACACCAGTGCACAGGGTCAGAAATGTATCCCCCTGCCAGTCCTTGCATTCTGTCTCCCGACCTCTCTGATCCACCCCATCTTATGCACCTCACACTTGGAGTATTCTGGACACAACTTTCTTCTGTAGTAAATGTCAAATCTCCATTACTGTACACACATTTTATACATGCCATGAAGTAGCATTTGATTTTGTTTTTCAACATGCAGCACTCAAAAATTATTTTTTTTAACAAGAAAGCCGAGTTTTTGCAAATGCATTCATACTTGGGAGTACATTTATAAAAGAAAAAGCTTATATGAATTTTCCCAAGTCGTCCTCCCTCTTCAAGCTTAGTACCATCTACTAGTGTATCTCCAAAAATTAGAATATTGTGAACAAGTTCATTTGTGTCTATCATGTAATTCAAAAGGTAAATTCTTATATAATCTTTACACATAAAGTGACGTGTCAAGCCTTTTTATTTTAATATTGATACTGTTATCAGTGTTACTGTTAAATTGTCATTTTACATGCACTGGTATTTGAGCTCATAATTTGGCTCTGGATTCTTTTCATCATGAACCATAAGATTTGTATGGTGTGACAGTAAGACTGCTGGTGTATTTGAGTTATATAGCCTGTAACATTGGCTTCTGCTTTTTTGTTACTGCTTTCATGGCAACAGCAACCAACTCATACATTCTCTCACTTATGCCAATATCTTTATTATTTTATTTTAAAAATTATTAATAACCTGTGATCACGTTAATATAATCCTAATTTGTGCCAAATCTTAGAAGCTCATGTACTGTTATTGCGTATACTGTTGTTGCTAAATAACATTTTTTGTCATTGCCTTTATTGTACATGAGTTATGCAAAGCTAAATGTTTGTTTATGTAATATAACTACCCTGTCTGGGAAACAACCCTTAAACATCTAGGCCATATAACCACATGTTCACCTAATGCCCGACACATATAGATCATGGCTGAAAAATTAATACTTCAAGAAATGAAACACTGTGGAGATAATTTCTGAGATGTGCTCTTCAATTTTATTTGTTAAATGTATGTAAACCTTGAAAAGGTTTATATTAAGTTTCTTGTCCACATTTGATGCCTGTTCTATGTCACCTTGTTTGAACAGCATGAAAAGTAGGTCTCCTGAAAACGGTGTTTGTCAAGTGGTATCCTATAAATGTTCTGTCATTTGATAGATTGCCAAAGTAAGCAGCACTGTGTTGTCGTTCAGAGTTTCAGTTTACAGATGTAGTTTTTAATGTCCCTATTTCTTTGATTGGAAATGGTTAGAATATTGCCCCCTGGTGTCTAAAGCTGGTATACTGTATGCAGTCACACAACGTTTACTCTTCGTCTCTGCCTCCTTCCCAAGCATTTATTACTATTTTTTACAAAAAAAGTGTATGAACAAATATGGTCACAGAGGAATAAAGGATTTGCACCAAATTACTGCTTCTGTACTTTGATCTGTAAACTGAAGAGTGTTAGAAATGTGGAAATGTAAGTGCTTAAAACAGAATATGTGGACTGCCACATCAAAAAATATTTTTTTTTTGTAAATATTTTGTAAATATTTTAAGAATATTTAGATTTTTTTTAATAATTGAATTCAAAAAGGTAAACATTTGATGTTCATTACACATAAAGTAACATGTTAAGCCTTTTTTGTTTTACTGTTGATCAGCTTGGCTTATAGCTCATACAAATCATAAATCCACAAGAATCTCAGATTAATAGAATAATTAATTTGGAGTTTGAGTAAATTTACAGTAAATCAATCAAAATCCAGTGTTACATTTTAGAATATTTCAAGCAAATTACTTTTCAAACAGAATCAACATTATTATTATTATTATTATTATTATTATTATTATTATAGTTTATAAAACACATTAAAATCTACAATATTTACATAAGTAGCAGAAGTGACAGTTTACATTGTCTGAGATGGTTTTATATAAATATATAATAAAATGCTCTGTTCTAAAGTGTCAGTACAATTATTTTATACTAATAGCAGAAGTGAAGTTTACAGTATGTGAGGTAATTTTTCTTTTGTATGATTCTATAAACCAGAGTGGCAGTATTGTATTGCCAGAGAAATTATAAAGAAAGCATTAGACAATGGAAGTTGGACATTGTGTCTCAACACTAAATATGCTGAATGTCTAGTATTAAAGTGCAGAGTGACAGGCTAACAAACAAAACGGCTTGAAATGTTATCTATATATGGAGACGCTCTTCATAGTATCGCACCAAGTTTGTGCTCATAAAATATAATTATTAATGTAACGTTGGCGGTGTAAACAGCGCCCCCTGTCTGCGCTGTCATAGCTGATGTTTTGCTGCCATCGTTTGGTGAAAAGCTTCTATTACAGCGTTCGTTCTCCCACGACTCTAGTGTTTATAGTCATCCGGTGAAAAATGGCGGACGATAACAGCAGTAATCCTCAACCTCACGGGTTTGCGGATAAATTAAAGTCGTGGCTGTCGTGGTCGTGGACGTACGTTTGTGCGGTGTGGTTCGCCATGGTCCTGACTATGATTTACGTGCTGAGGAGTCCACTGAAGCTGCAGGAGTCGCTCACCGCAGGTAATGAGTTACACAGAGCTGCTCGCTGCCTTCACTCAGCTAACTAGCCTAGCTGCTAACAAAGTTTTCTCCTGTTTGTTTACACATACATACTATTACACCTCTCAGTTTAGCTAGCTGTCAACTGCCACTTAATGTGAACTGAACAGAGCAGTTTTATTGAGTTATTGTTGACACTGAGAGTAACGTTCATGCTGAAGTGTGTAGGCTCATTGGCTGTCAGACTGAGGACACATCCTCCAGCTGCAGGTATGAAGTCAGCTGGACTAACGTTTAGTTAAAACACTAATATGGTTATTTCCTTTGTCTTAAAGGGGAAGTTCAGCTTATTTCACGTTTGAGCACAGTTTACCCTTCTAGACACACTAGTGCATCTAAAAAAAAAAAAATATTGCGAAAAGCTCATTTGTTGTTCATTTATTTATAAAAAAGTAAAGTTTCATTTTATATTAATTACACATAAATTATCAAAATTTAGCAGCAACTGTGTATACAATAATAGTAAATGGACATGCAATATCTGGCACAAACCTTGTTACATTGTCTTGATAACAGAGGTTATTAATCATATATTATTCATTACAAATAAAATAATATTAAGATGTTGGATAAATTTAGATAAGCTAAGAGTTGCCTCAAAAGCAGTAGCAAAAAAAGCAAACGTCTGTTTTGTGCTATATACTTACACCAGCACAGGCATTATGGAGCACTTAGCACAGTCATAAACTACTGTCATACATCTACACCAAGTTCAAAATCAAGAGGTTGTTATTGTCATTTATATGTATGTATGTATATGTATGCAGTACAGTACAATGCATATTGAAACAAAACAGCGTTCCTCCAGGACCAGGTGTAACACAAAACCCAAGTGCAATAAAAAACACAATAAATATAAGCTCTAATAAATACAAACCACTTCTTGTCTAACTAGACTAAGACACTTCACATGACAAAGGACAAATGTGAAGTTGGTCAATAAATGGTACTGAGTAATATCTAGTGAGAAGCAAGATTCTAACCTACAGTGTATTTTTAGCAGCAGATGACAGTTTTAGAGGCAGTTTTTATAGTACAGTGTGCAAATATTGGAATGATTGTGTAAACCATACAAATCTTCTGGTACATGATGAATAATCCAGAGCTATGTATATTGGTGGATCTAAAAATTACAATATTGTGAAAAAATTAGATTGTATTTTAATGCACCAAGATAAACTGTCATATTTTATATACATTACAGGTCAAATGCCTTTTTTGTGTTTGAAAATTATGAACACACTTTAACTTTCTCACAATTTTTTTTGTGATGTACTATTAAATACTCAAGACACTGTGAGTGAAAAATCACTGACTTCTGCTCTCAATATAGCTATTCCACAATCCACAAATTTTTTTTTGTATTTGTACTCTATCTTTTTAAAAAATATAATTTTTCCAGAAAATTGATGTTGACGTGTCTGTTAACATGCACAGGAAAATTGTGCTCAGATGTGAAATTAAGGTCTGTTAATTTTATACAGTGTGAGATTACATTAGATTGAATGTCATGATATTCAAACTGCTACTTTAGTCTTAATTTAATTTCATGCAAACTAAAATAATGCATTACTAGTGAATGTCGTTTGTTAGATCAGTTTTTCTCTTTTTAAAAGTATATCAAAATGGGTCTTGCATAAGGACAATTTTCTATGTATTTATTCATTTATTTATACATTTTTTATTGTTCTTTTAAAAATAAACTGCCAGTAAATATCCAGTAAATGGCACATATTGCATTAAGTCATGGACACTGTCTGTGTATAAAAAGATGTAATGTTCATTCCCTATCAAATATTTTGAAAATTCTAAAAAGCAATGTTAGTCTGTCATTATCACAATGTAATGATACATTTCCCAGCCCTCTGTAAAACTAACAGTTTTTCCTCTTTCCTTTTTTCCAGCATCCATGTTTTTAAACACTCTCACACCGAAATTCTATGTTGCGCTCACTGGGACCTCTTCTCTCATCTCTGGTCTTATATTGGTAATCTTTGTCAACCATACAGATGAATCAAGCACAAAATGTTGTTTAAGAAGTGTTAAAATCTTTAAAATGTAAAAAAAAATAGGAGCTTGTAAATCTGTGTGAAACATGAATTTCTCTGAATTGTCTTTCGTTACCTGGATTACCTCTTTCAGATATTTGAATGGTGGTACTTCAGGAAGTATGGTACATCCTTCATAGAGCAGGTTTCTGTCAGTCACTTGCGTCCTCTTCTGGGTGGCGTAGAAAACAACAGTTCTGCAGGACTCTTTTCCTCAGCCAATGGAGAAGTGGAACAAAGACCTAGTGTTTCAGGTAGCCATGCAAAGCCCACCAGCCCCACACTTCAAATCATATGCATTTTTCTGTAGTCTGTTACCATTAATATCATGTAAGTTCAAAAGCAGTACTTTGAGATCAGATGATCCATGGTCATAATGGAGAACTGGGAGTTATTCATTGGTAACACTTTATAATAACTTTCATTAATAAGCCATTAACTAATAGTAAGTAAATAGTAAGTAAGTCAATTTTATTTGTATAGCACTTTTTTGAGCCATCGCTCCAAGTACTTCACAACTTATAAAAATAAAATAAAATACAGATTAATAAAGTAAAAATAGAAAATTTTACATAAAATACATAACATAAAAACATAAGAGAAATTAAAATAGAGAAGTAAAATAAACTAAGTAAAGCCCCCCACACACATTACTAATGCTGATTGTTTAAAAAGGCCTGCGAGTAAAAATGGGTTTTCAAAAGCTTTTTAAATGATGACGTGGAATCTGCAAACCTGATGTTGCTTGGAAAACTGTTCCAGAGTTTAGGTGCATACACAGCAAATGCAAAGACCCCCTTTCGCTTACATTTTGTTCTGGGCACCATCAAAAGCCCTTAGTCAGTGGATCTCGGTGATCTTGAAGTATAGTGGGGAACTAATAACTCACTAATGTACTCCGGGGTCTCACCATGTAAAGACTTATAAGTTAAAACAAGTACCTTAAAATCCACTCTCCACTTCACTGGCAACCAATGAAGGGAGGCTAACACTGGAGTGATGTGATCCCTGCATCTTGTTGTAGTTAAAAGTCGAGCAGCTGCGTTCTGCACCATCTGTAGCTTTGCCAAAGTTCTTTGGCTAAGGCAGGTGTATAAAGCATTGCAGTAATCTATGCGAGATGACACAAATGTATGGATAATTCTCTCCAAATTCTGAAATTATAAAATATACTTAATTTTTGCAATGTTCCTGAGCTGAAAAAAACATGACTGAATAAGTTTTTTGATATGTTCAGTGAACTGTAGTTGAGAGTCAAAAATAACTCCTAGATTTCTTGGGAGAGCATTAACTCTTGATGTGAAAGAACCAAGAGTCACCTACACCTCTCTAGGAATTTTATCAGAACCCACAACCAGAAACTCAGTTTTATCTTGATTAAACTTAAGAAAGTTGCAGTTCATCCAGATTTTGATAGCATCTAAGCACTCAGTTACAATGGCTAATTTACTGAAGTCGTTTTTGCTAAAAAAGAAATACAACTGTGTGTCATCCGCATAGAAATTAAAAGAAATATTGAAATGCCTAATTAAAACTCCAAGGGGAAGCATGTACAAAGAAAATAAAATTGGCCCGAGAATGGAGCCCTGGGGTACTCCGCAAGTAAGGTCTACCACTTCCTATGGACACAGCAAATTTTCTGTTTGACAAGTAAGAAGACAACCAATCATGTGCCGAACCTGATATGCCAACCCAGTCAGAAAGACGCCTTTTTAAAATACTGTGGTCCACTGTATCAAATGCAGCACTCAGATCTAGCATCACCAGAATAGACACCATTCCAGCATCAGAGTTCATCAGCAAATCACTAACAACTCTCAGAAGTGCTGTTTCGGTGCTATGCCTCTTTTGAAAACCTGACTGGAACTTTTCAAAAATATTATTTGTTTCCAATGCCTGGATGAGTTGCCCTGAGACCACCTTCTGTAAAACTTTAGCCATGAAGCAAAGTTTAGAAATGGGTCTGTAGCTGGAGCAAACATTTGGATCAAGGCTCTGTTTCTTTAGAAGAGGCTGTACACTTGCCACTTTAAAACAATCAGGAACACACCCAGAAGTAAGAGAAAGATTAACCACATTCAACACATAAGGATCCACAGATTCTAAAACGATTCTAAAACGATAATGATTAATAACTGTGAACAAATCATTATTTAATGAGAATTTCAACATGAACAAATGTTTATAAATGACAGTTCATGTAGTTACTAATGATTGTATTCATTTTTGCAAATGTTAACAAATAATTAGTAAATCATTTGTTAATGAAATTCTCAAGAACTAATGATTTGTTCACAGTTATTAGTCATTAGTTAATGAGCTATTAATGAAAGTTATTATAAAGTGTTTCCTCTTCATGTATAGTTTAGGATGATGAAAACTCAAAAAGTGTATCACAAATCAGTGTTTTAGCTTTTTATATTTGAATTTTCTTATTGTGAATTAGTTTATACTGACAATATTTTAAACATGCTGCTAGTTTTAGATGAACAACATGTATGAAAATGCATTGCATGTACTTATTAAGCAACATACAGTAGATGTACATTTTATTAACACAGTCCTGAAGGGATTTTGGATTTAGTTTCATTTTATGTATCACCTAACCTAAAATAAAAATCAACCCTTTAAGTTAATCATTTTGTTAATGAATTGTTGTTTTAATGTTTGTTTATCCCATATTAAACTAACATGTGGGATATGACTAATGTCGAATGCACATGTTCTCAGAATGTAAAGTATGGAGGAACCCTCTGAATCTTTTCCGAGGTGCAGAGTACAGCAGGTATGATTTTCATGTATACGTTAAGATTATTAATTGTTACCAAAGTAATCTTCTATAGGTAAATGATAGAAACCTTTTTAAGTCCATGCTTGCTTTCTTGTCTGTTCCCCAGATACACTTGGGTGACGGGTAAAGAGCCTCTGACCTACTATGACATGAATTTATCAGCACAAGATCATCAGACCTTCTTTACCTGTGACACACAGCAACTCAAACCAGAGGACACTGGTCAGTTTCATAATCCTCAGTTTATAAAACTGTGGCACATGTTTCTTTAATACTTTTATGCAAACTTTGCACTAAGTTAAAGTGTGTTTTGTTTGTCTAACAGTTATGCAGAAAGCCTGGCGAGAAAGAAATCCACAAGCTCGTATCAGAGCTGCTTACCAGGCCATTGAGCTCAACCATGAGTGAGTAATTTCAATATTTTAATGGTTTAATTGATGTCCATGTTCTCCTTGTTTCTGTTTTTAGATACAAGATTCTATTTTCTAAATAGAAAAAACACAATAATATTAATACTGTATAATATAATAATAATAATAATAATAATAATATAGTAGATAATATACTACCAAATTGTACATAATATCAGAAAACATTCATTCTCTCAATTCAGTACCAAGTATGGAGCCAAAAAATATTTGCATAAAAAACTAAAAAAATATCTGCATTTAAATATTTTTAAGTATACATGTTCTGAACAAATAATGTGCATTACTAGTCCTAACACAATGACACAATTCGGGGCCATTTTATTTTCAATAAAAATGCATCTTTTGTTATGAATCGAAAATGAAATGCCCAAGAACCTGCTTGAGATAAAAATAAAAAGAATAACAATGGACAAAAGTAATTGGAAAGGTAACTGCAGTCGTAAACAATGTCATATAATTAAGACTTGAGTTAAGTACAAATCTTCTTAAATAATTCTTAAATATTGTTACACAATGCAAGAATTTCACCCTTGACTAATTAATTACTGTTCCAGTGAAGATAGTCACCAATTACTAGGCCTATTACTACTTGTACCCGAATGCAAACTAGTATGATATGATAACATGTTGATTGCTCTTAGTACAAAGTATTTGTTAAGAAAATATTAGCTACCTAGTTAGATATGCTAATGGTATTAACACGTAACCTAAAAGCTACAAGCACAAACAAACAAACACAAGATTTCAGCAGTGATAACTGATCCCAGTCTAGGGGTCATGAGGTGGGGTGAAGTATGTTGATACGTAGAAGGAATTTGTTTCTGGCCGTTGATGTCTCTGTAGTATTATATACAATATGCCGATTCTGTACATGTAATTTATAGAAAATGCATCATATACAGTAAACAGTATGCATATTATACACAGACTGTACTGGGACAAGAAATATAGACAATGTTTCTATAATTACAGAATACACAAGCAAACATACAGATTAAATTTGACAAGTAATGTAGTTCAAATAGCAGCAGTACATAACTAGGAATTAATTATGGTGTACAGTGGTATTATGAGTGTAATAACAGGGGAATCAGGACTAGTTATAGACTGGCAGATGATATTGGTGGTCAGCTGTTTGAGGGTGAGGACCTGAGTGTAAAAGCTGTTTCTCTGTTTTGGAAGTTTTAGTATACATGGTTCTGTAGCACCTTCGGAGAGGAAGAGGTGACTAGTGTGTGAGGAATCAGTAATGATTTTCTCTGCCCGTTTTCTAGACTTTGAGGAGTATAAGTTGTGAACAGTGGGGAGCACCAATGATTTTTTCAGCTGTGTTGAATTTGTACAAAATGGATTCAATAACTTTTGAAGAACTGGCACAGTATCTCCTGGGGCAGACCCAGTTGCACATGTTCAACTTCTAGCTGACTGCACCAAAGTTCCAGCCTCCTGCCGGTATGCAGACATGGATGAGTCCAGTGACCATAGTGTCGTCTGCAAAGTTTAGGAGTTTAACAGATTGGTCCTCAGAGGTGCAGTTATTGTTGTAGAGAGAGAGAAGAGCAGTGGGAAGATTGCACATCCTTCAGTAGTGTTGATAGTCCTTATATTGGATGTAATTTCTCTCGGCTGCACCTGTTGCTTCGCTGCCTGTCAGATGGCAGGAGATACAGTGAGCTGGGACAGTTCTGAAGAAAGTTATTACGGGATGATGGTGCTTTCAAAAGAATCAGTGAATGAGCAGGTGTCTCAATACATTTCTCAATATAGTGTATGTTAACTTATGTAACACAATATTAACAAAAGGAAAGCTTATTAACATATCTACATATGACATGTAACATAACTATTTTAAGTGGTTTTGCACTATTTATTGGTCCATTTATCATGCCATGTAAAGAGCAGCTGGCCTTTTTAAATGTTTTATGAATATAATATACATGGACACAGAGATGCTATGACCTTTTAATGTGATAATATGTATTTGTATGTGGCTTTGTAGCACAAACACAACAGCTGAGTTTATGTGACAACTAGGGTATCACCACTGATTTCCTGAATCGATTCGATCTTGATTCACAGGATCCCAATTCGATTCAATTTCTGAATGAATGATCAGTTCATTTAAGGATATTTCACGTACAATAACAGGTTTTGTTTTTGTGTTGGATTTGATTTTTGGTTTTGGATATGAAAAGAGATTTTCAGAGAACTAATGCTGCAGTTATACAAAGAACACTTAACTTACCATTATTACAAATATTTATTTATATATATATATATATATATATATATATATGTATGTGTGTGTGTATGTATGTGTGTGTGTGTTTATTTCAGAAAGCTAGACTGAGTACACAGAACTGGAGAGCTCAGAGTTAGTGTGTGCGAGTGAGTGTGCGAAGCACACAGATCTCAGAGTTGTACTTTTTGTGTTCACACAGAATATAATATTACATTTCACTTAATATTCACTGATTCACTAACTCACAAATTTTATGGATTGGTGTGAATTAGAAACTCGGCCTAACTAATTTTTTTATACATGTTCCTGTCTATAAACTTAATTAAATTTAATTGCTTATTGCTAAGCTTTCCAAACGCTTTGAAATAAGAAATAAAACCATCTGGATAATTTTATGTAATCTGCATAGTGCACTAGTGCATATGAAGTGAAATAGTGCTGGTCTGACACCTTTTGTTTCTGAGGTGGGTTAGTCTGAGGGCTTTTGGTCTTGGAGCTGAGACATAACTGTGGTTTAGTACGAGGACTGATGCTGCTCTTTCCATTGCCTGAGACCTTCGAAATCAGAGGATGTCCTAAAATGTACATTGTAAGGGCCTTCAATCTAGCTCCAGCCAGGCTTACAGGACAGATCCCGTTGTGCAAAAAAAACAATGGCTGGTAATGTGAGAATAAAGGGGGTTACAGATTTACACACACATGGGGAAGAATAGGCTAATTTTAAAGATTGATCTCCTGTTTATACGAATTAATATCGGCTCATTCAAATGATCGATTTGAATTGAAAAATCGATTTTTTAAAACTCACCCCAGGGACAAGTTATCTACACTAAATATAATACATTTAGTCAAAAGAGTTTTTATCAAATATTTTACTTTGCATAATTAAATGAACATAACACTGTCACAAGCTGGATACGATCTAGTGAATAGCTGATCTTTTACATGTATGTAATTATTGTACAGTGTTACCTTGGGATACAAACAGACCAACGAATTTTTTAAAGATACGAGCTGCTCAGTATTTTTGTTCGACATCTGAGCGAAATTTCAAGATACAAGTGGCTGCTGCTAGTTGGCGCATTGGCGCAACACCTGCATCTCATTCTTTCTCACGTGTTACCCTCAGAATTAAGTCCAATCTCGTGCACTGTACTCCTTGCAAACTTTTTGGAAAAAAAAATTGATAGTAAAAATGTTTCAAACTCTTAAACATATTTAATTTTAATAACATATATACAGTAATTATGAAAAAAAAATTTATTGCAAAAATGCTTTAAAGTCTTACATTTAGATCATTTTAATAACATACATACAGTAATTATGTTAAATACTGTTAATATTTCGTGCGCGAACATGTGGAGACTCATTCTTTCTACCACAGAATCAAGTCCAATCTCGTGCGCTGTACTTCTTCTTTTTGGAAAAATTTGATAGTAAAAATGTTTGAAACCCTTAAGTCCATTTAATTTTAATAACATACATACAGTAATTATGTTAAATACTGTTAATATTATTTCGCCTGGAAGAAAGACCCAGCCTTTCACAGCCTGTCATCTGCGCGCGCCAAGCCTGAACATAGATGTGCTTCTGAGTGAAAATTGTGTTTTGTACTGAACTGCAAAGAACGAACCATGGCATCCCATTCTTCAGCCAGTTGCTGAATTTCTTGGCAGCAGTCGGATGTTGAAGCGAAATGGGAGAAGAGAGATTTTACTGTACAGCACGCACTATGCATCTGTAATACACAGTACCGTGCACATCGAATTCCCCCAAAAAATTAAAAATGCTACAGCGAGAATTCCCCAAATATTATTTTACACTATTTATTGAAATCTGTTTGTTACGCATTGTTAAAGTGTATATAAGGTGTAGTCTTTTTGTCCATAATTTACGATGGTTTGGGGATGTTTCACAGGGCTGGAACGGATTAAATCTATTTCATTTATTTTAAATGGGAGAAATTTGTTTGATATACGAGTTTACTGACTTACGAGCTCTTACAGAACTAATTAAACTCGTATCTCAAGGTACTACTGTATTTAAGTTTTGAACAACAAATCAACCACAAATTTAACCACAAATTAAGAGATTTTTGTCATAACATCTGTTTTGTAATTTATCGAGAAACAGGAGTTTAAACCATTACAACACGTCTTATGTGGTGTATTTTCAGATGTGCAGCAGCATATGTTCTTCTTGCTGAAGAGGAAGCAACCACCATTATAGAAGCTGAGAAATTATTCAAACAAGCATTAAAGTTTGGTACGTTGACCTGTCACACATTCCCTGCCTACCGACATGATCATTTTACTTATGGCAATATTCCTTCTTGTTCTCTCAGCGGGGAAAGACACAAACCTTTTGGTGTACATCAAGCGCAGACTGGCCATGTGTGCCCGTAAGCTGGGGCGCATCAAAGAAGCTGTGAAAATGATGAGAGATGTAAGAGCAATATGCATTCCAGCATACAAGCACTACATTTTAAAATAATTTGTTTCTTCTGATGATTCTCTAGTCTTTATCTGTTGATCAGGAATATATATTTACTGAAAAGTTATAGCCGGAATTTTCCAGTCTGGTCTTGGAGAGTTGGTTTCCCTGCTCAGACAAACCTGGCAATTAACCAGAAATGAACTGAACCAGTTGTGCTGAGCTGGGAAGTAACCAACCTGTGCAAGACACCAGCTTTCCTGGACCAGATTTTAATATCTTTGTATTATGGTTTAGGTCTTTTGAGATCAGATTTCGTCTCTCTTATTGCATTATCTTGTCAGGAATGTTTGTTCTAGACCTGATGCTAATTTCCCCATTGTCCTTTTCCATAGTTAATGAAAGAATTTCCTTTACTTGGAATGCTAAATATCCACGAGAATCTTCTAGAAGCACTGTTGGAATTACAGGCCTATGCTGATGTACAAGCAGTCTTAGCAAAATATGATGGTGAGCTTAAGAAACTTGCATGATTCACACATAGTGTACAGGAAATCAATTTAACAGCACACATACAAATGTATGATGTCTAAGCATCACAGAGAGGTCATTTTGTTTTGTGCTTACAGATATCAGCTTGCCAAAATCTGCAACTATATGTTATACATCTGCCTTACTAAAAGCACGAGCAGTATCCGACAAGTAAGTGTTGAGCATATCTATGTAGAGTACTGTTGTGATTTCAGTTGATAGCACAGCATTAACTAAACCATTTTGCGTGAAGTATAATTGTGTGTGCATTTGTGTTTGTGTTTACTTTTCTAGGTTTTCGCCTGAGGCAGCGTCTAGGCGAGGTCTTAGCACTGCAGAGATGAATGCAGTGGAGGCCATACACAGAGCTGTGGAGTTTAATCCACATGTACCAAAGGTTAGATACGTTTCCCCGCCACAATAGTCAACCACAGAAGTCTTATGAATGTTTTCACAGTTAGCTAATGGATTAAAACAGTTTTTAAATTAATTGTGCCTTCGCCATCCAAAATACAGCATTAAATTGATAGATTATAATGTTTATTTGCCATCTTGTTATGCCAGTAGTTTTGCATTTACATGTCTCTGTTTATGCAGTTAAGTTCTTAAATTAAGCCAAAACTTGGCAGCACCTGCTGGAAAACATGCAAGTCTCCAGTAGAAATGAGGTCCAAAGCCTAGTTCAAAGAGTGCCACTAGGTGCTGCTGTTGCATTGCGAAGGCCATTAGGTGCAGCAGTGTACTGGTATGAGTTGAACTTAATGAGCACATTTAGACTGACCTCCATCTGTACTCCTGCAGATCCATGTTTGGAGTTTTTTTGTTAAGGCAGAGTATGCAGGTAGAACAGTTGGCCCAATGACGTCAAAATGGCATCAGTGTTGTTTAGAGTTGAAATCTATCCTCTTTGTTATTTTTGTTTTTTTTTAGCTAGACAGTTTTAAAGCCCTCATGCTCCATTTCTGTCTGTACTTGGCTCCAACATGCCCATATCCAACACATACATACACACCCATATCTACATCAACTGGTCTAAGATACACAGAGTCAGACTACAAAGTGCACCTGTCTGAGATGAATAACCCCCAACACACACACACACATTCATGCATGCACACACCTGGGCTTTAATGTGCAAGGCTTTCTTCTGTCTCTAAGTGGAGATGAAGCACACTGTCCCACACTATTGTAGGAGTGAATCTCCATATGCAAAGTGATTTACTCCTGTGTGATGTGAAGTATATAAAATCAGTTCTGTTGCAGAGGCACATATAAAATGATATTTGCAGGAAAATGAAGAAATTAAGAAATTCCTGATGGTAAACAGATGCAGATGATTCCATAACAGTCGAGAAAGCTGTAATGGCATCAAGAATATACAGAATCCCACATAATCAAGTGGTGGAGACCAAATGTATTCAAATAGCTACTGATTCTTCTTAAAAATGAATTTTTATTCATATGGTTTATAAACCATATCTGTATGTTTTAGTGTCACATCTTACTATAGAAATTATAATTGAATTGTAATGATTACTATGACAAGCAAGTCCAAGCATGGTTTTTACAGCCCTGGTTGTCTGACACTGGATATTGTGTTCATGCTTGCTGAATTGTTATCTTGCTGGCTGAGCCAAGTGAAAGGGTTATGAGCAGCTTGAGATTCAGACGGAGGCTTAGCTGGAAAACACTGGCTTAGGAGAACCCCCCACATAAAAGGCACCAGCACTGACATTCTATCCCCACTTCAAAGGATCAAGATTGCGTATGTATGCCAGGGGATGCCACCAAGGACAGCTGCCAGTCTAATGCCAGTGGTAATCACCAAGCTGCCTATAGCTGAGGGGCACTCTGGAGCCATAAAAAGGGGCATTTAAGAATTTGAGAGGGGCGTTTTGATAGTGTGTGGGATATTCCCAGCAGAGAGAATGAGCTCCTCACTCGCTGGAGTCCCGGAACGCTGTACTGTGGGCACAGACAGGGAAGTTTGGAAAGGTTACTCTACAACTAAACCCATTTAATCCCACTGTCCTGTCGCTCTACATCATAGAACACAGGGGCCCAGAGGCCTACAGGAAGGGGTAATGCTCAGGCACACACACACACACACACACACACACAAAGCTCTGCAAACACAGACAGAGCCACCCAAATTTCTGGGTAGAGTCTGACCTCTTTTACCTGGATATATGTGTTACAGTATCTTTTAGAGATGAAGAGTTTGATCCTGCCTCCAGAACACATTCTGAAGAGAGGTGACAGCGAAGCAGTGGCATATGCATTCTTCCACCTGCAGCACTGGAAACGAGCAGAGGGAGCTCTCAATCTGCTGCACTGCACCTGGGAAGGCAGTATGTACACATATAGCAGTCCTACACATGCATCTTGGTGCTTTTCTATAAACAGTTGTCTCCAAACCCCCCAAATAATAACTATATAAGAGAAGATAAAACATTGTGAATTTCTTATGTAAGTTCATGTTAAAACATTGTCTAAGTAGCTTTTCTATTAATCCATTCATTGTGAAATGTTCACACAATGTTAACTGCTGCTGCTGTTCTCAAATGATGTAGAAAAACGGAGATGCATGATTTTTATAATACAGTAATGACTTATTCTTCCTATGTACACAATATTATGTTAAGTAACCTAATAGGAAATATCCAGATACTCTGAACAGAATGAATTTATAAACTGCATAACATGAATCATCAGTAAAGCTGAATCTAAACATAACTAGCTGTTTATAATCCCTGTACATATATCTTAATCTAATTTTGTCTGCATGAAGAACTTTTATATAATTCTTCTTTCACCAGCATTCCGGATCATACCATACCCGTTGGAGAAAGGTCATCTTTTCTACCCATATCCAGGCTGCACAGAGACAGCAGACAGAGAGCTTCTACCTTGTAAGAAAATCCTCTATTCTGAAGTAAATTTCAATTATTTCAATTTTTATTTTCAAAATGTGAACTGTTGCCTCTTTCTCCGTCTCAGCATTCCATGAGGTGTCCGTGTACCCTAAAAAGGAGCTGCCGTTCTTCATCCTGTTCACAGCAGGCTTGTGCTCCTTTACTGCCATGTTAGCCATGCTCACACACCAGTTCCCAGACCTTATGGGCGTCTTCGTCAAAGCCGTAAGTCTTCAATGTGTTGGTGAATTTGAAACTTCTCTATTTCTACATTTTGACTTGCACTCAGATAGCAGTACAGATTTCCTGTATGATAAGAAACTGATTTCCCTATGCGTGTGTAGCTTAATGGTGGAGTAGGCAGTGAATAAGATGTTTACGATTGACATTGCAAATCAAAAATATCACATAAAATGAAGCAAATATAGCTAATGGTCTCATGTGGTGGAGCTCCATAATATTCACTGTCACAAATCAAGTGAGCGCTGTTGTGTGAATTCAGGCTCTCTGAGACGATTGGGTGCACATTCAGACTCCATCTTTTATTAGGCCTTTATCTATGAGCCTGGTCTAGACTCTGTAAATACACCCATGCACTGGAGCCTCTCTGTAGAGGCTTTTGTTTTGGGAAAGACTCCACATAGACGGAGCATTTACAGCTGAAGCCCAAGTCTGCTTAGTGTAACATTTGGCGAAGAACAAGTGAATGAGGTAGGCGGTGAGGAGGAGAGGTGAGGAAAAGCAGAGCTCTCTGGTCAGGCCTTTTAAATGTCCTCTAGATTAGGTATGGCCACAGCATGCTCATGAGGCAACCTTTAGCCTCGTGAACAGTGACTCTGCCCATGGCGTGACTGAGCACTGGTTTCTTCTTGTTTGTTTCCCTCCATTGCTGTTGATCTGTCACTGAGTTGTTTCATATGTTCCTTGCTTTGCGTGCCCTTGTAGCTACTTAATTCTTGGAAGGGCTGACCAGAGGAGTACGCCATTGACACAGATTGTCCAGATCAAGCTTTTTCCCTTACACTTTTTGACATGCATATGTACTCGCACATGTTTGATGTCCACCCAAAGCCGAAAACCGTCCACATGAAATTCCCTGTCCATTCCAAAAATGTTGTTGTTCATGTAATACACTAATTTGTTCTGGTAATAAACTAAGCAATATGAGGACACCAAGCCTCGATGGCCTCTATCTTTTTATCGTCCTCGTTTGTCATGTTACAACACGTATTTACATTAGCTCTATCTATTTCCTGGATCTGTGTTAAAATGGATGATGCCTCTCCAGCTCCAACGACGACCATTGCCATTTTTCCTCCCTTGCCACCGCCGCCGCTACATTTTAAGCTTCCGTTCCCATATTCTGTCATAAACATAGGCTGAACCTTGAAACATATTGCTTCATAAACACATTAAGCACTTGTTTATGGTGGGCTGAACTGTGAGACTGCAAACGCTTTTCAGATGCATGGTTCCACGCCAGCTTGCAGTCATGAAGCTGCGTGTTGGCCCGATCTCGGAGAAGCGCTTCCCTAATGTTTGTGTCTGGCCTTCTCCCCTCTTGAGCTATGACTCAAACTATAGTAGCTAGAGGCGCAAACTTGATCATTTTTATGAAATATTTACTGCATTTAGTACAAATAACTGCTGGTAGGAATCAGCAGCCTAGTTAAATTTGTTTCTCATGTTTACAATGAGATAATGTCCTTTGAGGCATAAAAGTAGCAGCATGCACAGTGACTGTCTTTAGTGATTAATTAGCCCTACATAAATCCACTCCCTCCCACTTTCTAAACCTTTTAGGAATGAAGAAAAGAATTTTTGACATTGAATGTATCTGTTTCAATCTCCTCCTTCTCTTTATTTATTGCTTATTTATTTATCTCATTCCTTTTTTACTGTTTTCCTTTCTTTCCTCAGTTCTTCAGTACCCTCTTTGCACCACTGGGCTTTTTTGCAGACAAGATGGAGAATTTTATGCCTTCTTGCCTTTGGTACCAACTGACGAGAATCTAACTTGAAAGCTCCTCACATACACACGGATTTCCTGGTCTGCTCTATGTGAAGCATTAAATGTGCTAAGAAGCTCATTTGCAGCCCGCGCTGAGAATAATAAAATGTTTTGACCATTGTTCTTGAGTGTTGCCTCCATTTTTTCAGTAAGTTAGCTCCACTCTACTGTGTCATCATCTGTAAATGCATATATTGAACATACTACTTACAACACATGTCTCAGACTATTCAGGCTGTGACTGCTGATAATCCCATTTACATTTCCCTGCCATGACTATGGGGGGTGAGTTGCTACAGTGATATAGAGCTGAGTCGTCATGCCATAGCAATAGCTGGCAGAACTAGCCGCCCTTGTATGTGCTGAGGATTCACAGAAGCAGTAAATCATGGAAGTGTTTTTAGCAAGTCTCACGAACAACTGCTGTATGTTGCCCAGTGACTGGGTCAGACTTGTATCTAGCCCAGCTTCTTTGGATCTGATTTGAAAATGCAAACTTTCCTACATTATGTACTAAAATGATGAGCCTCATTCACTGAACATTCTTAAGAGTACATTTATTCTCTAAACCCACTTAACAAAGATTCTGGTGTTTACCAGTGTTTTTTGGGGGGATTTGCTCTTCAGTAAGAACAGAACACTTATGCCTTTGAGTGCTGGTGTTTGTGCAGCAACAATTGGTTAATTGAGTTTTCTTCACTTCTGCAGTTGTATAATATAGGATTTAAATCACAATGACATTTAAGAACAAAAATAAGTTGTAAAGTTGCAAAGTTGGTAAGTGAGGCTCAGTATTCATCTTCATTATCCACATTGAAATTACACAGGCTGCTTTTGTAAGTGTGCCTTTAAAACTGATTTAAAATGTAAAATAAATTCTTCTGATTGGTTACCCTGTACTGTTTCAAGCAGTCAGGGCTGAATCATTCCTTCAAATATCAGTTCAAATGGAAGGGGATACCTTAGGTGCCAAAAATGTGTCAAAAATTTGAATATCCTGGAAAAAGTTAAATTTGTGTTCATAATTTAATTTAAAAAGGCAAACAGATATGTTTAAAAACATAAATAAATGACATGTAAAGCAGTATATTTCAATCCTTTTTTAATGTTGATACTATTTGAATAGCAATGTACTCAAACTCAAAATTAAGTACTGTATTCTTCTAATGGGAGATTCTGAATTTCTGATTTTCATGAGCTATAACCCAAACTGATCAGCAGAAAAGGCTTCAGATGACACTTTACATGTAAAGAAAATAAAATGAATATCAAATTACAAGTCAATTATGAACACAATTTTCTAATCTTTTTTCACAATGTTCTAATTTTTGTATGTGGTGCTTAATGAGTGGGATCGGTTTCATAACATCTCAAAAATTTAGTTTTTTTTTTTGCTTAATTTCTAACAATCCATACTATGCAATGCTTTTATTTAAATAAGTGAGGGGAAATTTGTTTTTCCTCTTAAAAGGAGCTGCCTGAAAACATCTCAGCTAAATCACAAGTTGATATTTGCATAAAATGTTTTGCCATGGAGTGAAGTAGAATATGTACTACAAGACAGGAGTAACAAAACAGCCAATTGGCAATTAAAATGGATCTGCACCTGGTTGCTAATTACTGATTAACATCCAAAATAAGTGAGTCAGTGGAAAAGACTCTCTTGGCCTGTATTTGAGACTGACCATGCACTGTGTTATGTCTTTCATCTGGATGGAGCTCTTTTGATCTGCTGAGATGTGCATGAGAAAAATGCACATGGCATCAGAGGTCTTTAACACCTGCTTTTTCTGGCAGGCCTCCACAAGAGAGGGCCTAACAGAGTACAGCCATCTTCTATAATCTTCTAGAAGAGTAGGAAGAGGAGCGGGTGCATGAGAAGCAACATTGGTGGAAAAAGTGAGAATGGAAGGTTAGTAACGGGTGGATATTTGTACTGGATCTCACACAGTAAAATTTATTTAATGATTTGTTTACAAACAAATGTTCTGGAACAACAAATGCAACAGGCAACTCAACAAGTGCCTGCAAGGCAGGAAGACGTGTGTCATTAAACACTCTCATGAGTTTCAGGAAAGGGGAAAATGGAAATGATCTCAAATCTGGACCTAACCTAACATTAAACTTGTCAGAGTTCATGAAGTTTATTCCCAGTTGTGGTCAGAGGTGTGCTCAGGATGACCTTTATTTCCAAACTCAAACAAACTTTAATGTCCGCCGCAAACACTTGACCAGAAGTTTTGAGAAAACACGGAGCAACAAACATGAAATTTGTTTGATAGTTGAGGTGACTCTGAGTCTATGATACTCCTGCCAAGGAGCACTAGGTGTCCTAAATGCATCAAAACATGTTGATGATAAGTTATTTGTATAATAATATTTAAAAATGAGTCTGGAATGTTTGTTGAAACATTACAAAACTAGAGTCTACTAGTTCTCCACCACTCCCCGTTGGTAAAGGTACCGTGGGAGAATGGTGTGAATCTTGCAAGCAAAGAGGCCATAACCAAGTAACGTTCATTTAAATTCAGTATTTGGGCATCAAGCAGAAGCAGTCAAATACCTTGTGTGGCTCTGAATATGTCAGCAAGTGATGTTCAGTGTCCAATGTACAGAGGAGTATTGTGTGTTGGCTGGTTATGCCAATACTAGTGCTTCTCAAAAAATTTAAAATCATGAAAAAGTTAATTTGTGTTCATAAATGAATTCAAAAAAATAAACTCATTTATCTTAAACTCAATACATGTGACATATATCAACTCTTTAGTTTTAATATTGATACTACCGGACTTTGCAATGTGAACGTGATGGGGAGAGAGAGAGCGCCATCTAGCTGCCCAGAGAGAGCACTGCCAATTTTGCTCTCTGTGGGCCCCGGCTGTTGATGGCAAAGAATATGACTGGGAATCCTCTGGTCATAGTGTCAGCGTCTTAGCCCGCTGAGCCACTCAGGGCCCCAATGTAGTATAAGTAATAGTAATTTACTCAAACACAAAATGAAATATTCTAATAATTGAAGATTTTGAATTTATGATTGTTATAAGCCATAACAATCAACAGCAAAACAAAACAGAAAAGCTTGGAAAATGTGTAATGAATATAAAATATAATTGTTTACCTTTTAAAACTAAATTATAAACAAAGAACCATTTCACAGTATTCTCATTTTGGGAGATGCACTAGTACAAGTTCCTTTTGCACTATGTTGATGGAAGAATCAGAATTCACATGCAACATGAATCTATGGAGACATTGCACTTGGTTTGAAGTAAACCAGGGAAGTAAACCAGTGAACTAGGGAAGTAAATCGCACTGCGATTGTACATCAGTACTTTTAGCCAACAATCTGATGATTTTGATATGTCAAAATGTGAGGTGTGATTCAATAGTGGGGCCTGCAGTAGATGATATGATGACACTCCACGCAAAACGTCCCTTTAATGTCAATACAAGTATGCAAGCAAGGCTTTATTGGGCAGGATACAAGAAAACTCCCCATGAGTACTGATATGCATTCAACATTTGATATCGAAATGTTAATTATTTAACTTTAGTATTTTTTGCATTTGTACTTTTATACTATTGTAAGTCGCTTTGGATAAAAGTGTCCGCTAAATGCAATGTAATGTAATGTAAAAACACTGTGTGCTGCCTGCTATAGCATAGGACTTGTGCTGTTAATAAGTGTGAAAATAAACACATATGCACCAGTGTTTACACATGTGCTTGAAAATTTGTGAATTTTTTTAGAATGTTCTATATTTCTGCACAAATTTGACCTAAAACTTTAGATTGACACACAAGTCCTAAAAGTACATAAAAAGAACCAAATTAAACAAATGAGACAGTACTATTAGACTTGCCATTTATTTATTGATGAAATAATCCAATACTGCATGTCTGTGGGTTGAAAAAGTATGTGAACCTTTGCTTTCAGTATCTGGTGTGACCTTGTGCAACAATAACTGCAACTAAAAGTTTCAGGTAATTATTGATCAGTCCTGAACATCACTTTGGAGGAATTTTAGCCCATTCCTCCACAAACTTTGTTAGTGGGTTTCCTTCAATGCACTTCTTGCTTCAGGTTCTTTCACAAAAGTTCTATTGGTTAAAGTCAGGACTTTCACTTGGCCAGTCCATTCTTTTGTAGAACAACTGGTGTGCTTAGGGTCATTTTTTTGGTTCCATAACCAACATTCTCTTGCGATTCTACTCCTGCACAGATGTTTTGTGAATTAAAAATTCATTGTTTTCTCAGTGATGGCAAGCCATCCTGGCTCAGATGCAGCAAAAGGGGGCTAAACCATGATACTACCACCACCATGTTTCACAGATTGAACGAGGTTTTTATGCTGTAATGTTTTCTTTTCTCCAAACACAATGCTTCTCATTTAAACCAAAAACATTTTGATCTCACCTGTCCACAAAACATTGTTCCAAAAGACTTCTGGCTTGTTTCACCATCAAATTATCTGCTAATCCTAAAGGTTCAAATGACTTGAGTGGCACACAGTTGATGTATATTTTTGTAATAAACAAATGACCAAGTCTAATGTTCTCATTTGTTTGATTTGGTTCTCTTTATCTATATTCAGGACTTCTGTGACAATCCTATTAAGGTTTAGTCAAACGTATGCATATATTTTGAAATTTCTAAAGATTTCACCAATTTTCAAGCATTTCTGTATGTGTCATGTCGATGCATTACCCTGCTGTTTGTTTGAGGCATCAATACAGCTCAATAAAATGTTTCATGCCTAATGTGAACAGTACATGGCAGTGGTGGTAGGTGAGGGGTACATTCCTGGCACAGTTAAGGCTGCTAATACCCAGTGAAGCTGCATGAAGTGACATGGTGTTTTTGCAAATCATAGCTGACCAGTTCATCCCATTATGGCCACAGTTTATCTACACACAAACACTTCCAGCATGACAATGTACCATGTCTCCGAGGTACATATCAGTGAATGATGTTTTTTATTTGGTAGCTTTCACAATCCTCAGATCTCAGACCTTTTTGGAAAGGGCTGTTCACAGCAAGGCTGTGTAACTCCACAATATTGGCTGGAAGTAAACTTTGCTATGGTGGTAGATTCACAGGGTTTGGCCCCACTACCCATGAAACGCATCCTCAGCTCTTTCAAATCAAGATATGTTGTAAGGCTGTGTTCCTGTAATAATTCAAGATCAAGAAGTTCACAATAAGCTTCCAGACTGCTTCCAGCTCAGTGAATGTTCAAACATTGTGTTGCTCCATTCTTGCAGACCACATATGCAGAGTCTTAAACCTTAAGCACAATCTAAGTCCCATAGTGTAGGTGAGGAAAGTAAAATGTCTCTAAATGTCCTGACTGTAGATCCCTTAGGGCCTCAACTCAGCACTCGAAACACAGAGAGCTGCATTCTTGCCAGCTGACTCACCAGATAAGAGTTTTTATGTGTTAATCCTATACCGCCGGCCTGGTAAGCTCTGTCTGACAGCAGGCGTGCTAACGCTCCCAGCCGCTCACCTCTGGGAGCCATTCCATGCCCAGCCCCAGAGGTCATGTATACATTACACTAAACTCCCCTATAAATCTGCCCTCAGGCCAAACGCTGGCACTGACCGGTAGAGCCATGGACTACAGCCACGAGAGGGAAGCACAGAGTTTTCCCAAAGAGCATTAATGGGACAGTATTAAAATGAAAAAGAATGGTGTTTATAAATGGGCTGAAAGTTCAACTATGATAAGGCATTCACAAACAAAATATGGCCGTCAGTGTTAAAACATTGCGTCTTTAACTTTAACAGCTTAATCGGAGAAGAAGTTCTAAACTATATCAAATGTATCTTGTAAATCATAAACGTTAGTCTAACCACTGTCAGTCTCTGATACTAATGAAATGGGAAACAATGTATTTTATTCATAGAGCAGGGCTGAGAAAATGGCAATATCTACAAGAGAATGTGTGAATTCATAAATACATGGTAAGTATCTGAATGTTATGTTTGGCTGAACTGAAAACAGCTGGATGGTTTTCAGGCTAACAAGATTATTATCTAGAGCAAGTGACTACAAGGACCACACACACTTGGCACTGTGAGGAGATGGTCATGTGATTAATGTACGCATTGTCCTAATGAGCAACTGTTAATGTCACTTGGCTCAAGAAACTCTGCATGGTGTTCAAGACCCAAGCTTTCAACAAAAAGTCTCAGTGTTGTCAGTGGGGTCTTATAGGGATTAGTACACTAATTGAAATGGTAGAGTTTTCTGTTTAGAAACATGCAACAATTTCATCACTGACCGCACAGTATGAAGGGGACCATTTTACAATGTTAAAAAGTAAACACACTCTGATATGTTTTCCTCAACTCTTTCTCAACAGAGAACGTTTCCCTTTGGTGAGGTGTGAGGTAGAACTGAAATGGCGAAAAAAAGAAAAAAAGAAAACATGATTTGACTAGTTGTGGGAATTTTTTGACATTCCAGCATTGGAAAAAAATGTATCTTTGGATGAACTCTAAAAGCAAAGGGAAATGATACTACCCCAGCTCAGGGAGACTTTATTAGCTTTATCTTAAATGTAAACATTTTTAAAAGATAGAAATTCATTTGTACATAGATAAGACACCTTGTGTTACATTTTGCTTTTTATAGATGAAGAAAAGTTTTCTTTCTTAACATTTCTTTTTTGTTACTTATGGCTAACGACATTGCACATGGAAACAGGAAGTAATGAACTTCTGTGACATAATTTTCCCAGTTTAACATTTCACAATTATAATGATTTGTCTAAAATGTTAAATTACTACTATGCACGT
The DNA here is from genome assembly GCA_036984385.1 of Crenuchus spilurus. Taxonomy (NCBI): domain Eukaryota; kingdom Metazoa; phylum Chordata; class Actinopteri; order Characiformes; family Crenuchidae; genus Crenuchus; species Crenuchus spilurus. The sequence goes on along the minus strand of BRDA01011656.1, from coordinate 3,479 downwards.
TTTAAAATAGATTTTATCATAAACTATACCATTTAATGGAACATGGCTGATCTTTTTCCATTTTATACTTTGAATTTTTAAGCTCTCTTTTGTTTATGTCACCAGCATAACCAATGACAGTGCAAGTCCTCCCTCCCTAATGCCCCTGAAACCCTCCACCAATCCTGTACCTGACAATGGTTCAAGTTGCTATAGATTAATGCCATCACCACTTTGGACATGCATTCTCTAACCAGCATGCCTTAAGCCCAACTTTGCATTCAGACATTCATCTTAGCAGCAAATTTAGAAACAACCATGTCACACCAAATGTACCTGCTTGGCCTAGCAAAATAAATTTGAGTCATGCTGTTCTGGTTATTTTTACTGTAAGCTGGTAAGCTATCTTTCTGAGTACATAAAGATGTGGGCCACAAATGCAGTGAAGGTGGAAATGTAGTGCCTTGCTAAGGTTTTCACCCCCACACCCCCTCCTTTGGTTGTTACCAATTTTGTTACATTACAACCAGTATTTCAATGTTTTTTTTTACCTGAATTGTATGTGATGCAAAAAAACCCTTCAGTCCATCTAAATGTCACATGATCTGTCAGTGTATATACACACCTTTTCTGAAAGGCTCCAGAAACTGCAACACCATTAAGCAAGAGGAACCACTAACCAAACAACACAATGATGGCCACAAAGACAAATCTTGAAACTAGTCAGGGACAAAGAAGTACAAATCAGGATTGGGTTATAAAAAAATATCAAAATCTCTGTTGATCCACCAGAGCACCATCAAATCCATTATAATCAAATGGAAAGAATATGGTACCACAACAAACCTGCCAGGAGAGGTCCACCCACAAAAGCTGTCAGACAGGGCAAGGGGGGCATTAATCAGAGAAGCAGTACAAAGACCAAAGGTAACCCTGAAGGAGCTGCAGAGTTCCCAAGCAGAGACTGGAGTATCTGTCCATACAACCACAATAAGCTGTACACTCCATAGAGCTGTGTTTTATATGAGTGACCAGAAAAAGCATTTACAAAAATAGGAAGGCTTGTTTTGAGTTTGCCAAAAGGCATGCGGGTATGGAGGAAGGTGCTCTGTTAGATGAAACCACAATTGAACTTTTCAGCCACCAAGGAAAATGCTATGGCTGGTGCAAAACCAACACATCACTCCAAGAACACCATCCCCACAGTGAAACATGGTGGTGGCAGCATCATGCTGTGGGGAAGTTCTTGGTCAGACCTGAAGATTGTTGTTCACCAGCGGAAACCATCTAATTTGAAGGAGCTGGAGCAGTTTTGTGGAGGAATGGGCAAAAATGCCAGTGGCAAGATGTGGCAAGCTCATAGAGACTTATCCAAAGCAACTAGCAGCTGCAAATGCTGCAAAAAGTGACTCTGCGAAAGTACTGACTTTAGGGCAGTGAATAGTTATGCGCACTGAAATTTTCTGTTATTTTGTCTTATCTGTTGTTTGCTTCATAATAAAGAGAAAATCAGATGTTGAAAGCTGTAGACATGTTCTGTAAATGACATGATGCAAGCCCTCAAATAGTCAATTTTAGTTCCAGGTTGTGAGGTAGAACACAAAAAATGCCAAGGGGGTGAAAACCTTCGCAAGGCGCTCTATGTCTCTAACATTTTAAAAAGATATAACTTACAAATTATTTAGTATCTCACACATGGATGAAGTTAAAATAATCTTCAGTTACAGTTCAATCAATACACCGTGACATCTACTGTTTTTTGGCGCTGTATTTTAGCACTTTGGGTTTGAAATAGAACAATAACATAGTTATGTATGTAGTTTGTACAGATGGTGAGTTGTAATTTGAGAATTGGTTCATCCACTTTGGGTGAACTGTGAATAGCAGAGATTCCAGCTTCATATTTTAGAGGCCTAAAGAATGAGGCTTAAAGAAAACAGGATGCTTGGTTGTCTTGTGGCTTGCTGTGTGGGTTTGCAAAGTAAATTGTCATTTAATATTCATTACATGTGAAGTGATATTTCAACCCTTTTTTGTTTTGATGTTGATCAGTTTGGCTTATAGCTCATGAAAATCAGAAATAGAGAATCTCATTAAGAATAACAATAGTTATTGTTATATATTGTTATAATTCGAGTTAGAATAAATTACTATGTAAACAGTATCAATATTGAAAAGGCTAAATGTCACATTGAGTCATTAATATAAATACAATTAATTTAATTCAATTAAATTGAAAATGAACAAAAATAAACTATTTTACAATAATGTAATTTTTTTGGAGATGCACTAGAATATGAGTGTTACCGCAAAACTGGACTCTACAAATACTACTACAGAACTATGGGGCTTTTCAGATTTATAAAAGCAAATTGGGCTTGATTGTCTAAATCAATCACCCCAACATAAATCCTGCTCTACATACATTTCACATAGTGAAAGACTGAAGTCAAAAGGCCACCAAAACAACCAAGAACTGACAGTTTATTAAGTACTATCATCATTTATCCAATTATCTTTTGTACAGTGTATCACAAAAGTGAGTACACCCCTCACATTTCTGCAGATATTTAAGTATATCTTTTCATGGGACAACACTGACAAAATGACACTTTGACACAATGAAAAGTAGTCTGTGTGCAGCTTATATAACAGTGCAAATTTATTCTTCCCTCAAAATAACTCAATATACAGCCATTAATGTCTAAACCACCAGCAACAAAAGTGAATACACCCCTTAGTGAAAGTTCCTGAAGTGTCAGTATTTTTGTGGCCACCATTATTTTACAGAACTGCCTTAACTCTCCTGGGCATGGAGTTTACCAGAGCTTCACAGGTTGCCACTGGAATGCTTTTCCACTCCTCCATGACAACATCGCGGAGCTGGTGGATATTCGAGACTTTGCGCTCCTCCACCTTCTGCTTGAGGATGCCCCAAAGATGTTCTATTGGGTTTAGGTCTGGAGACATGATTGGCCAGTCCATCCCCTTTACCCTCAACCTCTTCAATAAAGCAGAGGTCATCTTAGAGGTGTGTTTGGGGTCATTATCATGCTGGAACACTGCCCACTTCGACCCAGTTCCTGGAAAGAGGGGATCATGCTGTGCTTCATTATTTCACAGTACATATTGGAGTTCATGTGTCCCTTAAAAAAATGTAACTCCTCAACACCTGCTGCACTCATGCAGCCCCAGACCATGGCATTCCCACCACCATGCTTGACTGTAGGCATGACACACTTATCTTTGTACTTCTTACCTGATTGCCACCACACATGCTTGAGACCATCTGAACCAAACAAATTAATCTTGGTCTCATCAGACAATAGGACATGGTTCCAATAATTAATTTCCTTTGTCGACATGTCTTCAGCAAACAGTTTGCGGGCTTTCTTGTGTACAAACTTCAGAAGAAGCTTCCTTCTGGGGTGACAGCCATGCAGACCAATTTGATATAGTGTACGGCGTATGGTCTGAGCACTGACAGGCTGACCCCCAAC